>AXNI01019023.1:0-10326 GCA_000498555.1 Heterococcus sp. DN1 | reverse complement strand
GATACATGATGTGAAGCGCACTGCGGCAGCTGCATACAGCAGCAGCATCTGCACACCCTCTGCAGTTGTGCTGTATGTGTTCGCGCTGCTAGTGGTATGAATAACGAAAACAAACTGTCAAGCAGTGTGTGTGCTTGAACTGTGACACCCTCAAGCGCCTGCTGTCACTGCAGTGCTGCTGCTTGTTGCAGAGCATCGCTGCTGTTCGTACTGCTGTGCACTGCGCTGTACACACTACTGCGCTGTATAAACTGGCACTGTGCAGAAGTAGCTGTACTAGCTGCAGCAGCAGCAGCAGCAGCAGCAGCAGCAGCAGCAGCAGCACCACACTAGCAGTGCTGCTGTCCTCCCAGCAGCAGCTGCATGGTTACTACACCTTACCGCTGTTAACAGAGACAGAGATGCGAGTAGAGCTGCTGTCCACCTTGTGCCCGCTGCCGTTGTTGCCGTTGTTACTGTTGTTGCCGTTGGTGTTCAAATGCGAGCTGTTGACCGGGCTGGGTGTAGCGCTGTTTGCCTTGCGCTTGCTGCTCTGCACAAACTTGTTGTTCACTACTATCTTGCGGAAGGGCAGGTAGGCCTTGTAGCACAGCCCTGTGTTTGTAGGATGTGTGACAAGTACCAGCAGCAGCAGTCCGTGTTCATAAGCTTATGTGCGTACGCTCATGTGTGTGCAGTGAGGCACAGCGAAGTGCTGACGTACAGCACTTAAGGCGGCACATAGTGTAAGTAGACTATATGCAGTAGCTTAAGCAGCTTGATACTGGCTACTGCATGCCGACTTGTACGTTAAATCAAGTACTAGCTCTACGCGGCTAGTGATTATGCACTACTGCACCTAGTGCTACTGCTACTGTGCATGCAAGTACACGGCACTGTAGAAGCAAACGAAGACACACTTATACAGTCTGAGTAGCAGTATCAGTACCAGCACATACCTGCCATAGCCAGCAGCTTGAGACAACAGATAGCAATGAAAGTGTACTGCCAAGCATAGCCACTCTGCAACTGAGGCGCCACAGCGCTCCACGGCATGCCCTGTATCAAGAACACGGTGCACTGGTCTGCAGCTGTGCCATTGTAGGTCACCAGCTGCTCATTGAAGCCATCGCTGTTCACGTACATGTTCTTGGTGCTGCACTGCGCGCTCATGAGGTAACGGCTGCCCCTCAGCTGCATCTCTGTGGTAGTGTGCGTCTGAGTGTCCACCAGCCAGTCCTTGTTGTACCTGTTAGCAATGCCAAATCACAACAACAACAAAAAACATGCACAGGCACAACAGTACAGCAGTAGATCATCAGTGCTGTGACAGCAGTAGTGTTGCTACTAGTGAATAAGCTCACGCGCAGCAGCAGCAGCAAGTAATTCCATCACTAGCAGCACCAGCACAAGGTGCTAGCGCTCACTACTGCTCGTAGATGGAATCCAGGCCAGCAATAGCTGAGCTAAACGTACTACTACTGCTCATATTAGAGAGTAATGACTACAAGATAGCACAACTGTGACACACCACTGCAGTGCAAACAAAAATACGCACCTCAAATCCTCCAGCCAGTTTGTTTGAGGGAGCCTCACATCAGGCTCATACTCGCCATTGGCTAAGCGCAGTACTGACGCAGCAATGACGTAGTGCCCTGTGCTGTTGAGGTAGTACACAGCGCTGTAGCCTCTGCCAATGACCTCATTAGTTTTCTCTACCATCTTAGTTTTGCCCTATAGTACAAGAAGTACGAGCAGTGCGAGCCAGCCACAAGAGTTGCATGTGAGCTGTGCTGCATGCATGTGTGATAGCTGCTGCAACTCTGTGACAACTCTTGCAGTACCGAGCGCTGCGCTGAGCTTCCTAGTGCAGCTGCAGCAGGAACATCGCTGCTACTTGTAAACAGGACTGAATAGACGGCGCAAGCGTGCACGGACGCTACCCACTGGCGACGGCACAGTGCAAGACTCACATTTACAATGTCGCCAGTGAGGATGACTCCATCTGCTACCTCAGTGCTGTTTGCCAAGAACATCGGTGTGCTAGTCCAGCGTATCTGATAGCAGCACAACAGCATACGGCGTTGTACGAGAGTGTTAGAAGTACAGCTGAGCGCTGACATGTTGTCTCTTTCTACAACATCAGTATAGCAACTAAATGCGGCTAGCTACTATGACAGCCCTGGTGCTACTATCACTTCTATCACTAACACTGCTACTGCTAAGCAGGCACCCCTACTGCTGGCGCTTTTATACCATCAGCAGCGCTGCCGCTACTACCAGCAGTACTGCAGGCATTGCTACTACAGGCATTGCTATTACTAACACAAAGAAAGCTGTACACTACTGCTAGTACTGCTGCAGCACTTGCAGCACTGCAGCTATTACCCGCACTACTTTAGCTACAGTACTGCCATTGCTACTGCTGTGTACTGTGGTGCTGTCACTGGCACTCACCAGAGCCTCAGCGCCAGTGTCGAAGGGGTGCAGCGCAGACGTGGGAGTGGTCTGCAGCTCTCTATCGTTCCACTTGCTGCAGTTGAACCGCCTCAGCTCACTGGCAGCCAGCAGCCCTGTGCGGGTGTACCCGATGCCATTCTGCAGCGTTGCATTCACAATGCCTGCCGGGTCGAACTTCTGTCCACGTAGATCAGGGTCGCCTGGCACAACGATCAGCTCTCCGTGCAGGTCGAACAGCAGCGCAAACTCCACTTGCATGACAGTCTGGTGTGCGTGTAGGGTTGGTGTGCGTGTAGGGTGGAAAAGCAGCAGTAAGGCACACACACATATGGGACACAGTTGTAAGCTTGAGCACAGTGCTATGTCGGTAAGGCAGTCAATGACAACTGTGCAGGGACACTATGACGCAGGCTTGATGTGTGCACACTGCAGTGCTTGTAGCATGCATAGTGCACAACAGACAGCGACAGCAGTGCACTTCTGGTGACACTGGGAGTACTAGCTACATGCACTGCTACTACTGCAACTCTGCTCGCCTGAAACTGTGTTAAACGAGCCTGTGCAAAGGAGTGCAGGCTGTCATTGTGAGGCGCTCTGATTGTGTTCAGCAAGCACAGCGCTGGCTGCACACTGGCTGCTAGCAAGCTGCAAGAATCGATAGCCCTCCTGTGCATACACGTAACAGCAGAGCAGAAGTACGTTGTGTAGCAGAATGTGTGTTTAGGTATTGGCAGTACGCAGCAACTGAAGCAGCATGGCTGGCAGACAAGACCGCAAGCTACTGCTGCAGAGCGATACAACACACTGTTCATTTGAAGCACTTGCATGCAACAGCAGTGGGAGTTGTTCGCTGAGTATGACAGCACAAGCGAGCTAGCGCGCAGCTGCAAGCAAGCACAGCACTGTAACTGCGCTGCTACGCACCTCCAAGCAAGGGCTGTAGTGCCAGGCTCTACAGCGCTGCGTGCACGCACAGCTGACTCCATGTTGTAAGTGCTGTTAACAGCAATGAGGACGCCCAGAGCTAAGCTGAGCACACCAGCTACTGCTACTATGCAGCTGTAATTCCTGCGTTTCAATAAGGTCTGCAAGTAGCCAGTGTCGATCTGTTGCCCCGCTTTGATCCTGCGAGCCTGAGCACAGTGTAGCACTTTGTGCATGCGTGTGCAAGTGTGTTTGTCAGTCAGTGCACCGTGCAGTTTGGCATACCAGTAGGTAAAGCTTGTGGTGATCAGCAAACTTCACAGTGCTATAGCGTGCTGACAGCTGGTGGTAGTGCTAACAGTGACCACTTGACACTGGCAGTCTATATGCCAGTAGTATACCGATCGCAGCAGCACACCTCAAGAGCTACAGTTGTGCGCACGAACGATAGTAGTCTACTACAGTACTCTAGCGTGCACGCACCATCTTTTCAAGGGGCGTCAGAAAGAGAGCAGTAGCCAGCAGCAGTGTGGCTAGATCGCAGAGGGCCATAAACAACAGCCCTAGCCACTGCATCTGAGAGTGATCCTGTAAGAACTTCCTGTCCATAGCTACACCTCGTGACAGCACTATCTCAGGCTCTCTGTTTGTGCATAAGCAGCAGCGCACATCAATAGCAGCAGCAAGTAGCAGCAGCAGTAGCAGCAGCAGCGAGCAGCAAGTAGTGTAAGTGTGCAGAATGCAGTAGCCTTGCCATAGCGAGCGAACAGTGAGCGTGCTGGAGTTGTCAGGTTGGCAAATGCGGAGGCACTCGATGGTGACCCGCCGCCACTGTGCAAACTATCTTCAACACTGCACGCATGTTCCTCAGCAGAACTGCACTGATTACAGCGTAGACTTGTGACATCATGCTGTGCTACCATATTGGGCGTGACAATACGATGGTAAGTTTGTTACGTACTGTGAATTGTGCTGCTCTCCATCTGGATCAGTGAACCACTTCCTAGCTGCTAGTGCGTAGGGTGTTACTACGTTACTGACAACGTGTCCGTGCGACATGATGTCGTTGAAGGTCGCCTCAGCATCTAGAGCTGCAACAGTTCACACGTCACACAAGTGCAGTATCAGAGTAAGCACGCAAGATGCAGTCATAAAAGCTCATACAATCGCAGTGCGTAGCAGCTCCAGCGACACGGCAGCAGCTGAGGTATGCCACTACCAGTAGCTCTCAGTTCACCATCAGAACGCAAGGTCCTACTGCTGCTGCTACTGCTTAGTGCCAGCACTTTGGCAAACTGAAAAGCTGCGCTACAGCTGCTGTATGCACGCACTCACTCAATCACTCACCAGTGTAGGGGTCGAAGCCCTGCAGCAGCACCTGCGCTATAGCGTGCCTGCCTGTCGTAGCGCTCCGTCCACTGAGCAGCGACTCAGCTGTAGCGCTCAGAGTCACCCACTTCTTCCTTGTAGGGTGGTCTGGGTCTGGAGTGCCTCCGTACACACCAGCAAGGCCTCCTGTATAGTAGCAGCAGCAGCAACAGTAGCGCCAGTAGTGATGTGTGTGAGAGAGGGAGTGTGTGTGTGGTTAGTATATGATCTGGATCTGGCATACATGGCAACACCAGCAGTAGCAATAGTAACAGCCTTCAGTGCTCTGCTATCACTGTCTGCAGCAGCAGCTGACTGCTGCTGCTGCTGCTGCTGTTAATGATGTTAGCAGTGCTGCTTGATGCTAGTTACACTCTGCACTGTGCACATGCGAGACTGACAGTAGTGCCTCTGCAAGCGCTTTCACTACTACTACTTACCCAGTGTGGAGCAGATGAGAGAAGTGAGCGCGCTGTGGCCATTGAGGATGTCTCCAATCACCATAAACCCAATAGGCACAGAGTTAGGCGGTCTGACAATGCCATTCAGCGCGTACACTGGTGTAGCAATGTAGCGAATCAGAGACTGCTGCTTAGTCTCATAGGGTGACGCGCCTGCAGTGGTAGGTATGTACAAGTAGCAGCAGCACAGTGTGCATTTGAAGCAGATCAGTACTTGGCACGCCAGTGCAAGCACTCCGCGCAGCAGCTAAGAACAGACACAGCTATGACGCATGTGCGCGTCAGCGCGCACTCTCTGAGATCTGAGCCTACGCACCAGCCATAGCCATGTCAAGCGAGCTCTCTCTGTCCCTGTGCAGCGGTGGGCGCTCACGCAGCAGGTCAGCATAGCTCAGCGTAGTGGTAGTGAACACAGCGCTGTCCAAGTCTTTAGCTGACTGCACAATGCCTGCTGGGTTGAAGTACTTCCCGATGTGGTCGTTGGCGTTCACTGAGTACTTGATAGTGAAGCTGGCATCCACCAGTGTGAAGAACTCAATCTGGTAGACTTCCTGCAAGCAGCGTGAGAGCATGTGTTCGCTTTAGTAAGTGCTCTTGTAAGCCCGCAATTGGCTCATCACATACACAGATGGAATGCAAGTCTCATGCAAGCGCTGTTCGTGCTGCAGGTGCCACTGCTTACCTGCATGTGCTTGAAGAGCACGTCCACTGGCTGCGTAGGCCCGTTATTGACGACAAAGGCCTGAACATCCTTATTGAACGCTGCGTTGGCTACAGCCGCTCTCAGATTGTCAACTTTTCGTGTGACTGCTTCGTGTACTGCACCAATTGAATCGTCCCCAATAGCTCTGTAGTTTGCTAGTACCGCCTGCCTCGCTGCTGCAGCTGCTAGTAAAAAAGTGCCTGCGCAATCGTCACACAAACAAGCCCCCGGGCCAGCAGTCGCTTTAGTTCAATCAGAGGCAAGCACATCTAGTTGCTTTGGAATGCAACTTGTTCAATCTGTCAATGAGCATTCTCAATTTACTACTTAACAACTAGCAAGTGCAAGACATTGTGTGTGCCTCACCTAGAGACACGATCTCGATGAGCCCGAACAACACAAACAGAGCCTGTTTAGGCTTGATCCGTCGTTGCTGGGCTGCTGATTTTCCCCCGGTCACGCTGGAGCGTTGAGCTGGTTGTTTTGGCTCATTATCATCATCATCCCACCCTTGCGGCTTCACTGGAGCAGCCTTAAGTAGAGGTAGCCGCGCTGTTACTGATCCTCGATTGGGCGATACAGGAGGTGTGTCATCTGGTATTATTCTCTTACTCATGCTGGCAGCTACAGGCGTCTCTGCTTCCCAACACACTTTGCCCATCTACAAGTCCTCTCAACACATCGCACCAGATGAGCGTTACAGGAGCGAGCGTTTCAGGATTGAGCGTTTCAGCTCATAACGGTCCAAGAACTTTTCTTCTTCTTCTTAGGGCGTGGCATCTGGAATGCGAGCAGATCAAAGTCTGACGTGTTGAGGTGATCTCATTTATTGACTGCACACAACACTGCTACGATCATCTCTCAGCACATCAATATTGGCACAACCATAGATTACTGCTGTCTGCTGCTACCTCTGCCCCTCCTATATGCTCATGTCGAGCAGCACCTTGCGGAACTTGTAAGGCTCGTAGTACTTGTCAAATGCATTAGACAGCTGTGAGAAAGGGTGCGTCTCAAAGAACATGATGAGCTCTTTAGCTGCCACCATGTCTGCTAGGTCACTGATCATCTCTGCTCTTGCTTCAGCCTGCATGCACAGCAGTGTCAGTAGCAGCAGTAGGAGTTGCAGCGTCAGCACTGCTAGCAGTGGCAGCAAGGGCGTCGCAGGTAGCCGCTCGCAGTGGTAGTACTTGCTTATTGCAGTGGCAGCGGAGAAGCGCAGCTGAGTGCAAGCGCTGAACGCGATATCGACTGTGCAAGATGATGACTGCGGTAGCACTCATGAGGCATCTTGCTTCACAACAAGTCCTTAATAAGTCATACTACTTCACTGCGGCAGCGGTCATGCTTAGCACAAGCATAGCTGCTATGTTGCTAGACAGAACAACCACTCTCGCAATAGTGTGCGACACGTTATTGAGATGCACGCGCCTGGTGTCTCGTTATAGCATGTGCTGCAGCACCAGTACTACAGCAGCAAGACTACTGCTCGCTGCTGTATGAGCCACGCAGGTGCTGTCCTTAGCAGTCATACATTACTGAGAGTCGCTGCACATCTAGCAGCAGTAGTAGTAGTGAAACAGCTAGCAATAGCATTAGCATTATGCGTTCTATGATTAAAAGTGTTCCCACACACTCACCGAGCTGTCCTTGCTCCACTGCGCCAGCGAGAACTCTTTGACTGCAATGCTCTTGCTCTTGAGCACAGACTGCGGCAGCTTGGGAGCAGCCCCGCTCAGGCAGCCATAGCTGACAAGAGTGCCACTGCTGCCTAGACAGCGGGCCATGTCAGCAGCAACAGTGCCTCCCACAGCATCCAGTGCCAGCTTGGGCTCTGGCAGCTCTGCGATGAGCTCATAGAACTCTGGAGTGTGCAGGTAGCTCTCGTGCACTGTGAAGTCTGCCCCTAGGCTGCTGAGCATCTCCATAGACTCGTCTTCTTCAGGCCTGCAGCAGTAGTGAATTTCTAGTTTTCAACCACAGTGTTGCTTAGCGAGAGTGCGTGTGCTGCATGCAGTATGACATTGTAAGTGACGTACTGCTAGCTCCACTTATGTTGCAAGTGCGGTATGCCGTTGCCTGTGCTAACAGCTGCATTAGGCCTTTAGACTACTACTCACGGTGCTAGATACAAGATTGGTGCCAGTACAAGCAAGCTCAGTATGCAACCCAGCTAGCCTCAACAATCACAGTGCAATAATGCCTGCTTGCATACATCAAAAGAATATGATAGCTAAGCTGTATGCACACATACATGCACGCAACATGCACCAAGTACCTGCTTCGTATAACATTGATGGTCTTGACGCCCAGCTTCTTGGCAATCTGCAGCACAGCTGTGCCTACAGCAGAGTTTGAAGCACTTTGTATGATCACATCTCCTTCTTTCAGGTCTGCAAAATCTTTCAGCAGCCTGTAGGCCACGCTAGGGCTGACTGCAAGAGCACTCGCATACTCAGCTGGTATGTCGCTGCGCACCTTCTGCAACTGCGACTCTGCTGCTGTTGCTGCAGTCTGCCATGCTGCAAAGCCTGAGCCTAGCACAGGCACAACCCAGTCGCCAGCAGACAGATTCTTTACGCCTGCACCAACAGCAGTGACCTCCCCTAGGCCTTCCTGCCCTGCAACTGCTGGCAGCTTCGGCAGTACGCTGTACTTGCCCTCAATTTGGTCCACGTCGATGCCATTAAGAGGTGAGAACAGCATCTTGAGCGCTACTTCGCCTTGCCCGGGCTGCGCAGCTTTGCCTGCATCCTCCTCTACAGACAGCACTTTATAAGGATCTCCGACTTCGCTGTACCGCACTGATGCCAGGCAGCGGCGACCACAGACAGCTGCATTCTTAGCCTGTACTAGAGGCCGCAAGCAGCGTCGCAAAGCCATCGTTGTGCTCTGAATTCAGGAGTGCTGCATGCGCAAAGTGAAGAACCTTTGAAAAACGTTGGGTCGATGGCTTTTTAAAAAAAAATGTTGATGCTTGCACACAGCGATGTATCTGACGCTCAGAGCTTGCTGGCTACTCCTTTTTTGTGTAGCTCTGCTTATAGCTGAAGTCGCAGCTTTGCGCGTTGTCACAGCATCGAAACATGCGCAACCACTTTCACGACGTGCAGCCATTAGCACCAGTGCAAGCAAGGCAGCAAAATCAGCAGTACTAGCAGCAGCAACATCAGCTATGCTTTTAGTTGGCACCAGGGCAGATGCAGCAGAGCCAGACAGCAAAGACTCATATGACAAATTCGCAGCTAAATATGATCAGCTGGACGGTGGCAGATTGGCTGAAGGGCTTGGCCTTGAGCAGTTGAGACGCAGCATGACAGCTACTGCAGCTGGACGCGTGCTCGAGATTGCAGTTGGTACAGGTCTAAACCTTTCTAACTACAATCGGGCGAAGATCACGAAGTTGGACTGTATTGACTTGAGCTCTGCAATGCTGCAGCAGGTAATATCAACATATACATGTAAAGTACTCAATTACTTTACAGCTCAAATGCATTCTACTGCAGTGCTGCGTTTGATGAAGGTCTAACGTGCGAAAGTGTGCACGCGCTGTTCACAGGCATCACTGAAGAGTGCAGCTCTCGACATACGAGACATAGTGCAGTTCCATCAAATGGATGCTGAGCATCTGTCTTTCAGCAGTGGCATCTTCGACACTGTTGTGGACACATTCTCACTGTGTGTGTTCAGCGACCCAGTTGCAGGTACTTCAGTGTTTGACAGATGCAGTGACAGATGTATATATGCTGTATTCAGTTCGTTCGATGTACGCTTGGATCAAGCAGTGTCGCGCTTTAATGCAGCGATGGTGACGGATCACTGGCAAGGGTGCATGCTACTAGTGCGTGCATTGCCACTAAATTTGTCAATGACTTGATTTCTCGCTGACCCACATTCGTTAACACACGCACTGCAGCACTGAGAGAGATGCGCAGGGTGTGCAAGCCTGCAACTGGACGCATACTGCTGCTGGAGAACAGTAGGAGTGACTCACCTGTGCTGGGCGCTTATCAGGATCTTACAGCACCTTACTTAACGCGCATCAGCAAAGGATGTGTGTGGAATCAGAAAGTTGAGGCACTTTCTGCTGCGGCAGGGCTCACAGTGACTCGCACAACTAAGGGTGCTGCTGGGCTGTTCAGAGTAATAGAGTGCGTTCCATAAAAGAAGAAGCAGCTACAGCAGTAGTTGTGAAAGCAGCTAGAGCAGTCAAACTGATGCACTACAGAGGGGCATGCAGTGTTCTAGCAGTGAACTCACTGGTTGCAGCTACAGCTGTGAAAGCATGCGTTGCACTGATGTGCATCCTACTAGCAGTGGCAAACACTAAGATCGGTCTTGATGTCAGTGGACGCTGATGACAATCATTAGGCTTTGCCAGATCTGCCAGTGCTGGGCTAAAATATCAGTACAGAAGTGTGCTGCAGACAG
>AXNI01018857.1:0-10394 GCA_000498555.1 Heterococcus sp. DN1 | reverse complement strand
ATCACTGCCTTGAATCCATAAGCATTGCAATGTTGTACATGTGGTGTTAATGGCAGATAGCAGTTTGTATACCAAGCGCTTGTGATAATAAACTGTAAATACTTGAAGAATATATGCCAAATTGCGAAGTACCTGTTCTTGAACTTGTTCTCCTTCAAATGCTCTCTCTTGTTCAATATCATCAGCTGTACCACCAGTACCACCGTTATCACTACTACCAGCAATACTAGCTGCAGTCAGTCCTAATGACAGCAACGCACTGCTACTACTACTACTTGTACTACTAGACAATGGTAGTTCACGCACGTAGTTACCAGGAAAAAGTCCAGTTTGACCATTAATTTTGCCGAGCCACCAACCATCATCACCTTTGTTGATGATCTCTACTCTATCACCAATTGCAAGTGTTAAGTGCTGCTGCTGTGATGTAGTGTTACTAATATCTGTGTATGCATATAGAGCTTCAGCCATTGGCACAGCAGCCTTACTAGTCAAATTCCTGTTATGTGTAACAGTGAAATAAAGTAGTAACAATTGCGTTAATAGCAGTAACACTGTTGCTGGTGTGAGCAGTTAGTGGTACACACAATAGCACAACATGTGGGGAACAAGTACATGCTGTGATACACAAGCTGCAGCTACAATCATTCAATATGTGCAATGATGCATACTGATGCGTACTGATGATACATACTGTGTGTGATGCTTACATTGGCCTTCTGAGCAGTCTGTCTTGGTCAGTAACAGCTACTGTAGTAAACTGTTGCTTGCTGTTTGTTAGTTGCTGCTGCTGTTTGACTGGTTCTTGTGATTCAGCTTCTTTGACTAGACTAATAATATTCTGTAATACAGCTTGATCAGCAGCACTCTAATCATTTTGATAACAGCAACAGCACAAAAAGCATTGCAATGTGTTAATAATGGAAGACAAGCAGCACGGCTCATGTGTCCATGCACACACATTGGCATACTCATAGCATATTATAGCTGCTGTATTGACATGTCACATGACATTGGTGAGCTGCAAGCATGATTGCGCTAGATATTGGTACACAATGACATGCTGAGTACACCTCAATACTAAGCGCATATTGCAACGTTCTTGATGCACCGATATGCGATGCCGATCTATCACCATTACACGTGTAATATCTGCGATATGTCATATCTTATTATTACCTCTAATAAGCCAGTCTCAGCAGCCTTTGCAACCATAACTTTAATCTTTTCAGAGAACTTTTTGTTAGTAGGTACTGTGTTCTCAACTGAATGATCAACACGCTGTCTGAATATATCAAGTGCGCCTAACAGCTTAGTGTCAGCACCAGCACTTGTTGTTTGTCCATACTTTGTATGGTTAGCTTGCATTACTTGGAATGCACGCTTACGCCATACATTTTGTGCCTGCAATAGTCAAATTCATAATGTATAGGGTATAAGGTGAGCACTATACAACAGCGTAGTGCAATGTGCGATAGTAGACGTCAACAATTTTGATGCTTTGGAGATTGATCACGATGTAATCAAGACAGATAAATATATTACAAGCCACTCTGTACTAAACATTGAATACGTAGGTAGCATATCACACACCTGCTGTTCCATGAGTAGATTCCATTGCACTTTCTCACTCTTCATAGAGTTGATAGTAAGCCATGCACATACATCACTCAGTAGCTGTTTTTGCTTTTCACTCTGTGATGCAATGGCAAATGCATTAGCTCTAACTGATGCTAATGTACTCATACCAGCTGCTACTTCATCACACATCAGCTGATACACTTCTGGAATGATCAACACCTGTTTGCATGTGATATGCATTGTTATGGTAACGACATTCAGTCACGTGTTGAGTCACGTAATGAGCAGCAGAACGTGTCAAACACTGATTTGCGCATATGACCGTATGAGCAGACAAATTGCGTTGCAATACAAATGCAAGGAAGAAAATATAGTGTGTGTAGTATAAAGTTCTATGTGTATACCTGTATTTTTTGTCCTTTACCAATACCTCTCATACGAAATGAACCCTGAGCATAGTCTCTAAACGTCATGTCCTTGCCTATTGGTGATAACAGCAGCAAAGTTTTAATATGTTAGGGGCACTATCTAGTAGCATTGTAAACTAATACACACAGCCAGCATGACACAACATCGTACGATATAATATCATTTAACTAGACCAGCAGGTTTGACACACTCTATGCGCAACGATACAGAAGTGCGTGTACAGCTAGGCATTTTAAATGCTAGTATATGTGTATGTTGTATCTCCGTATAGGAGTATTACCTAGTGTAACAGCAGCAGTACAGCTAAGTGCTTGCTTGATGTCCATACCAGTTGTGTGTACTTGATCGAAGAAAGTAAATCTTAGATGTGGTGCAACATGACATTGTGATAACATCATTGGCCTTAACCCTCCAGCACGTGTTATGATCATCTTACGATCCTGTTTTCATACAGGTCATATACAGAGGCATATTGATGCAGGCATACATTGTAAAGTGCAGTATCTCATATGAGTGTTACAATAGTAAAACTAGTACACATCATTCACAAGCTACAACACGCTCACAAGCTTGAAGTTGCTAAAGTACTTATGGTACATGTATAGCTGCATCAACGAATTAGCAAGTGCAAACAGCAGTAGCTTACCTTGCTATCAAGATAGACAACACCTTGCATATCAGGTAGTCCATTCTGTAACAGATACTGTGCTACTTCTAAATTACTCATACCAGTTACAAGTGCACCCGTATCAATAAGAGCATTATAAGCAGGCTCTGTTGAGTTAGCAATAGTATCTAACAATGATCGTACATTCCAATCTGCACCCATTAAGCTATAGTTTGTAACCTGTTGGTGTTGCGTGTTGTTGTTGTGTTGGTGTTAAGATGATCAGGCAATTGATCGAGCACATGCGTGTAGCACAATATGTGTTTCAAACAGCATGTAGCAAACCTAAAACAGTATTGCCGCACATATCGATATGCCAGAAAATGAAGTACTACGGTATTGCTAAACGCATCTGGACAACAAAGCGCATGTTTGAACACGTATGCAAATATCTCTCGACACAGTAAGTACATAATGTCAGTATGTGTGTCTTACCTGAGTGTCTGTAAGATAGTGTAGCATCATAGCAGTATTACCCATCTCAAACTGACAACGTCCAAGCTCAACTGGTAGCAGATCACTAGGGGTGCCACTAAAACCCAGTTTTGTTTTGAACAACATATCACCCCCTACATCTTGACCATTTGCTGCTAACTTAAGGCCTTGATGCTCCATTGTTTCAGGGAAAATGTAGGTGTCTAAATAGTACTCTATAACTTGTGGCAGATGTCTTAGCAGCCTATACAGTGTGCCTATCATATCCTCATCTTTTAGATCAATCAACTGTAGTGGCCATAAGTCATGGTATTCATCACTATCATTTTGACTGATATCTGCTTCACTCAGTGTTTGCATAGCTGTTGTTGTTGATATAGTGTCTGGTTGTGCTACTGACATGTCAAGCAGTGATACTGACGGCTGCTGTTGATGTGGCATGCTTGTTGTTGATGCTGTTGCAGTAGTAGCAGTGTTGTTGTTTAGTGCTTTAAGTGAGTGCAAACCAGCATTACCAACACCACGTACACTACCACCAGCAAGTGTCACCCAACGTACAAATGCCTGTTGATACAAAGTGTTGACACGATGTGATCGCATCAGACAACGCAGATAGCATCAGTATACAAGTATGCTCACGATAACATTATTCGCTAAAGCTCACGATCTGCTATATGCTCACACACTAGCCTTTATAATTGAGGCCAGCTAATAAGGCTATGCATTACCCTAAAGGAATAAAGTACTGCTAGTACTAACCTTGCATGATGGTCTCTTGTTGTATGGTCCATGCTCATCTTCCATACTATCTCGTAGCCCTCTCATAACATTCAAGAAATCACGTGTACGCAGACCTTCATACCTATTTAGATTAAGGCGTAAGCAGTGAGCAGCAAGCAGTAAGCAGGCATGTTTTGATTAGTGCATACGAGCACCTGTGCATCCGTAATGCATCAGTACAGTGCATTGCAGTGTCACACAGCTATAATTACACACACATTAGTTAGCTAACTGCGAGCGTGAGTCTAAGCACATTCAGTGTACATGCCAAACGTATACAAACGCATGATAACATAGTGGTTCTTTGAAACTTGCCTGTATGCTAGTATAGTCATACCAATCACAACATCTGGATGACTGAACTCACTAGCTCTGCTGGGCACATCCTTACCAACAAATGGTACTGCTAACAGCCGTCTACTACGGGGCATAAATGGATCAACCGCTAAGGCCCTTGCAAGATCTGCTGGTGACAGCAAACCAAAACTGACTCTATCTATCTTAGATAGTGTATGTGGCATAAAAGCTTTTAGCCAATCATATGTTAGATTTAACATGCGTACATGCTCATCTGACAATGCTTCTTTTATAGCAGTACGTGTAGATAGTGATGAGTTTGATGGTCCACGTATTAAGTATTCAATTATGACGTCATCTGTGAGCTCACGTAAACGCTTCTGTCTCATCCTGTGTTTACAGAATCATTATGTATGCACTGCGTTAATCAAACGCAGTGAGAAGTGGTATTCTGCTGCATAAGCATATACTACGTTGATTTCCAAGCTACCACACAAGGTTGCGTATACATCAGACTGATTGAAACATACATCATATTAATAAGTACAGAGCAGCTATATGATAGTGTGTGCGTATTCAGTGCTCACCATAGTAGTACCCATTGTGCTAGTAGTGGTTGTAGTTTAGCATGGTAGAAAGCTCTACTCAGTAGTACAATGTGTGGTGTTTGTTGTACTACTTTTGATGCACATCCTTCATCTATGCATGCCTGTTTTCATCATATTATACACAGCAATCACAATTCATTGCGTTTTGCACACATACATACATACCAAACGAGTAAGCAAACAGCATAAGCAGTTTAATGGCTGCATCTACACATGCACATGCACCACGCGAATACGATTGGATGTGTTATGATAATGTCTCAGACCGCACTACAATTATGAAAAGTAGTTTACAACATGAAGTGCCTACAGCATGCATGCATATAATCCGTAACAATGTCATTGCATATGCATTACCTTTATGCTCTCTAGTACAGACTTAGCTCTTCTGCTGTCTTGGAAAGCTATATCAATGACAGCTCTGCCTTCACTACAGTAGAATAGTGCATCTGATAAATGAAATGGTATTTGCCATCTTAAACCATCACCAAGTTGTGAACCTGGTCTATTACGTGTCATATCTAATGGTCTCTTTTTACCTAACGGCCAATTCAACTCTGACTTGAGTGGGTGCAATATCAAATCAACCTGTTGAGAGTGGCATCGATCAGTGCAACGCATGCGAACGGTACTTTGAATACTATCATCTTACTGGGGCATTACGTAATGATGCTGATTGAGTTTCGCACAAAACCTCATGCACCGTACTAATTGTGCAAATGATATATTGTTGCAGTCAGCCTTAATGTATGCGGTGGTGCTGCACACGTACACAACTGCTGCAGTGAGTCTTGGCGTTTCGCAATGATGCCGATATCACATACTCAACAGCACAGCTATATATAGTAACACATAATGTGTACACAGAGATAGTTGAGGCAGTTGAATGACTGCGTACCTCATCTAGTATGAGAGCACCCTCTCTGAACACACCAAGTATAGCAGTACAGACACTAGCTTGACGTCTTAGATCATCAATGTCTTGCACAGTATCAATACCAGCACCACTAGCCTTACGCCACCCTAGTGTACGTCTCATACCACGAGTCACAGCTGTAGTACCTATAGCATCATCATCGCGTTCTGCTTTGCGCAATCGTGTAGCTTCAAGCTTGTCAAGTAGCTCAGCATACTTCAGCATGAATGACTTCACACTGGTGGGCGTTGTTACTACTACACTGCGGGCTCTGCGTGCCTCAGTCAGTTTGTTCAGTAGTGCTGGTGTGACAGACATGAACCTATCAAATGTAAAGGTGTAAACAGTCTTCTGTAACCCTGCCGAGAATGTACTCCTCATTATGTTAAAGGCAAAATCTAGCAGTGCATCTGGTACTACCTGTTCATGTTTCAGAGAAGTGTGCAGTAGGATATCAAGGTGTGTGTAGTAGTCAGTGCGAGATCACACAATAAGATGCTACAACCTTGCAGCGCACAACGCAAAGCAAACAAAATAGTACACTTGGTGTATATGCTATCGGGTATATCAGTGTATGTAATGCTATACATACCTCCATGACTAGCCTGTCACCCTGTGCCAGTAGTAATGATAGTGTAGGTGCTACTACTGTTGTCTTACCAGCACCCATGATCATCTGCGCACATCAGAATGAACGATCATAGATATAATGTATTACTTACAGTAAGTTGGCGGGTGCGCTTTTTCATAATAGTAGACGATGACATTCACATGATCAATCAAGCTTTGTGTCGACATTGAGAGAGAAGAATTTGCATCACACTCTGTAAGCTGTACTCACATTGCAATGCTCAAGCTAGATACGAAATGATATAGTATATTACATGGACTAACCTGATGGCACATAGACTGTCCACTAACAGCTTTAGACATGAAATGGCCTGTTAAATCAACTTGTCCTTTATGTAGCAGTATACCTAAACTGAACTCCATAAGTAACAGTCTCGGATCCAACTGTACATATAGCGCATCGGTGAACGGGGAATATATCAGACGACTATGTTCAATGTGTTTAACATCAGTGACACAATATTGTTCGCTTGCATTTCGCAACAGAACTAAAGTGCGCGCGCGCNTGGCTGCTGCTTGCGCGCGCTACTGCAGTCACAACATTCTGTAAAGTGATACAGCAAGCAGTGCGTTGTTGCATATAGCAGTACAATGTACCTGTAGAGTACCACCATTAGGAGCTGTAGTGCAGTAGTTACGTTTAGCTGCAATAGCTGATGCTAGTGATTCACTCTTTCTAGCTAGTCCTTGATATGCCATATCTGCACCACTAGCACTATGTGTATCACCTGCTTTACCACTCTGTACATATATGCATTGTATATCACATACATTGATAATTCCGTGTCAATAGCAAGCAAGCATACACTGCCAACACAAGCATCACTGTAGCACAGCCTAACTACAGTAGTGTTGCAGAAGCTCAATGAGCGGATTGTATAACGTTAAGCGCAAACACAATAAAGCTGTGCTGGATTGTAGAAGTGCTGACTAGATGTAAGATAAAATTGCTTACCATGAGTTCTTCAATAGCAGATAGTAATGATTTAGCTAAACTGGCACATCTCATTATCTGTGCTAATCTACTAGTACGTAGCATATACCCTATTAACAAGTCCATTGCTTCAGATGCTACAGTGTAGTTAGCACCACTACTACCTGATGCTTTGCTGGCCTGCATGCATTACAGTAGTCATAACATCACAAACATTGCATGAGAGTGACACATTATGCACAATATAGATATGCTGTGCAATAGTGTGTGAGCAGTGCTTCAGATGTTGCCGTGTGTTCACAAGTACAATGCGCCTAGCACAGTTTATGCGATGCTGTTGTTACTTATTGAATCAAAACATAGCAGTAGCAGTGGTAGTGCTCACCCTAGCTGTGTATGGATTAATGTACTGTAATATACTGTCACCATGTTGACATAGCAATAGCTGTATCAATCCTTCTAACCATGGCTCTTGCTCAACACCACCCTATCATCAATTGGAATTGTCGAGCATAACAGCACAGTGTGCACGTGCACAACAGAGTGAGTAGTGTAAAGTACACAAGCGCTGAAAGATTGCATAGTAGCAGATAGCTACACAGTGAGTGAGAAATAGTGCAAGTGCGATGGCATTCTATATTGTGAGCTGTGCCTTTGCAAGTGTAAAGTACTTCAGTTATATATGCTATAGCTACTGTTTCAGACATATTCAGTGTGTGCACTTACCGTTTGTGCAAGTGAGTATGCCAATGCTTTGAGTGCCTCCTGAGGTGTAGCTGTGTTACTTAAACCACTATCAGATGTACCAGTGATATACTTCAATCGTGTTAATGCTTGTATCATCCACTTATAGTCCTGACCACCTAGGCCATGCAGTGCCTATATGCATGCACACAGTACGTTGTTATGCAGTATGTATTACATATGTGTGTAAGCCATGCACAATATTGCAGCACAAAGCTGAGCCATTTGCGAATATAAGTATCACTATTGTTACAAGCAGTCAGAGAGAGAGAGAGAGCAAAATGCAGGGAACCTGATCCCGACGTATTACACGCATAATGTATTTGTTGCTTGTAATATGTATATTGTAAGCAAGTATGTACCTGTAGCATAGACTCTAGCCTAGCAGCAGCAGGCTTAGCTTTAGCAGGTTGACTGACATAGCTAAAAATCTGTGGGATAGACATGATCACAACAGCAGTAAGCAGTAAGTACATAGCAGGCATGACTATCAGTGATAAACTATGCAACTACTAAGCGAGAAGATGTGCGATGCTATCATAGTACAATCAGAATGCACAGTGTGCAGTGCCTCACAGTGATACCAGGACATTGCATAGTGTTGCAATGCTATGATTCCGCTCCAAAGTTATGGCGTAGACCAGTATAACAAAACATGACTGGTACGCTGGTTTACCTCAGAATCACTGAAGCCAATAAGTTCAGGTACAGTCTTAGCATTTTGATCACCAGCAAACCATCGTACATCTTCACGTAATCTTTCAAGCATACTACGTGATACATGTGCTTTGGCGCTGTTGGTATGTGAATACGCAACACGAGTATTGGCAACAGAAGCGCAGCAGTATTGAAGTAGCACCGATAAGGTAAGCACAGTAGCAGTGTAGACCGCATAACAGCACATCATTCAGAGATACTATGCCCGCATTCGCACAGGCTATGTGTGATATTACATATGCGTAATGCAAAATTCTGTTATGAGATCAGTGTATACAGCATAGCAGTATAACGTAAAGTACAATGCAATATATAATCACCATACCTGTTGTGTGCATCAACACTGAATGGTAGTGTACTAGTGATAGGTTGCTGTCCTTTCTGCTGTCTGCTTTTGAACTGTACATAGCTATCAACACCAATTGGCTGTAGCGGTGTACTACCAAATGCAGCTACATCTGCTTGTGTCATTGAAACATCACCACTCTGAAAAGGTCGTAATGGCCTTGATGTACAGGACAAATCTGGTGTTGTCATGTTGCAGCGAAGAGTATTACACACAGTAAACCAGTGCAAAAGAGCAGGCCCATCAGCTGAAAGACATGTATGTATCGCTTGAGCATGCATGCAACGCAATTATGGCCTGAAAGCATAAATTATTGCCAGTAATATCAACTGCAAGCTTGAAATTATCACCAAAACTACAAATATATGCGTTAAGATTACAAACGTTGTTTAGATAAGTGAATAAACATACCAGGTACACGTAGTGCAAACCATGCTCTACTTTGTTGTTGTAGTATCATAAGTGGTGGTAGTGATACACTCTTAGGTGGATGATATGTCATTTGACTATGAGGCCATGCTAACTGATTACGCTTACTGTTCAAATGCTGTTATCAGACAAGTCATGATGAAACACAGGTGAAATCCAGAAAGCAACAACAGCAACAACATTGTAAGGCATGGTTGTTTGATTGGAGTATGTGTTGGTGTGACCATGTGCACACAACACATGGCGGTTTGATCAACAGATTGAATTCTTAAAGCAGTGATGTGCAAATGTCAGGCATCTGCAATATGCAGTTATGCATACAACCACCTCAACAACAAGATATAGCAGAAATCACTTCATCAAATTGATAGTAAAAGTGTACGTGTTTGTACCTGATGTGCCATTCTCACAATCTTATCAGCAGACATTTTAGGTGTTAGCTTAGGTGCCTCTTGTGCTATCTGTGGATTAGCTGCCATTGCTTTCAGTATACTCATTACTAAATCTTTACGTGTTACAACAGACCAAGGCAGCATCCTTAACATGATAGCACCCCAATTCACACAGCTATCTTCTGGTAACACCTTTACATTGATTGTACCGGTCAACAAACTGTGGACAGCAGCAGTGATGATGGCCGTTCACAAGCACAGTACAGACACAAAAGGTCATGCACATATTTGAGTAAGTAGTGAGGCGCTAAACTGTCGTCAACTGCACCAATGGTGAGAGCTGTGTATGACGTAAGACCATACTATGTTATGGCATCACATGACGTAAAACAGGCATAACATACCACATAGCCTACATAGCATATCGTTTTAGCGCATATATGCATAATAACTATTACGATGTTGCGATGCTCACCAGTACAAGAATGG
>AXNI01018856.1:0-10301 GCA_000498555.1 Heterococcus sp. DN1 | reverse complement strand
ATCACTGCCTTGAATCCATAAGCATTGCAATGTTGTACATGTGGTGTTAATGGCAGATAGCAGTTTGTATACCAAGCGCTTGTGATAATAAACTGTAAATACTTGAAGAATATATGCCAAATTGCGAAGTACCTGTTCTTGAACTTGTTCTCCTTCAAATGCTCTCTCTTGTTCAATATCATCAGCTGTACCACCAGTACCACCGTTATCACTACTACCAGCAATACTAGCTGCAGTCAGTCCTAATGACAGCAACGCACTGCTACTACTACTACTTGTACTACTAGACAATGGTAGTTCACGCACGTAGTTACCAGGAAAAAGTCCAGTTTGACCATTAATTTTGCCGAGCCACCAACCATCATCACCTTTGTTGATGATCTCTACTCTATCACCAATTGCAAGTGTTAAGTGCTGCTGCTGTGATGTAGTGTTACTAATATCTGTGTATGCATATAGAGCTTCAGCCATTGGCACAGCAGCCTTACTAGTCAAATTCCTGTTATGTGTAACAGTGAAATAAAGTAGTAACAATTGCGTTAATAGCAGTAACACTGTTGCTGGTGTGAGCAGTTAGTGGTACACACAATAGCACAACATGTGGGGAACAAGTACATGCTGTGATACACAAGCTGCAGCTACAATCATTCAATATGTGCAATGATGCATACTGATGCGTACTGATGATACATACTGTGTGTGATGCTTACATTGGCCTTCTGAGCAGTCTGTCTTGGTCAGTAACAGCTACTGTAGTAAACTGTTGCTTGCTGTTTGTTAGTTGCTGCTGCTGTTTGACTGGTTCTTGTGATTCAGCTTCTTTGACTAGACTAATAATATTCTGTAATACAGCTTGATCAGCAGCACTCTAATCATTTTGATAACAGCAACAGCACAAAAAGCATTGCAATGTGTTAATAATGGAAGACAAGCAGCACGGCTCATGTGTCCATGCACACACATTGGCATACTCATAGCATATTATAGCTGCTGTATTGACATGTCACATGACATTGGTGAGCTGCAAGCATGATTGCGCTAGATATTGGTACACAATGACATGCTGAGTACACCTCAATACTAAGCGCATATTGCAACGTTCTTGATGCACCGATATGCGATGCCGATCTATCACCATTACACGTGTAATATCTGCGATATGTCATATCTTATTATTACCTCTAATAAGCCAGTCTCAGCAGCCTTTGCAACCATAACTTTAATCTTTTCAGAGAACTTTTTGTTAGTAGGTACTGTGTTCTCAACTGAATGATCAACACGCTGTCTGAATATATCAAGTGCGCCTAACAGCTTAGTGTCAGCACCAGCACTTGTTGTTTGTCCATACTTTGTATGGTTAGCTTGCATTACTTGGAATGCACGCTTACGCCATACATTTTGTGCCTGCAATAGTCAAATTCATAATGTATAGGGTATAAGGTGAGCACTATACAACAGCGTAGTGCAATGTGCGATAGTAGACGTCAACAATTTTGATGCTTTGGAGATTGATCACGATGTAATCAAGACAGATAAATATATTACAAGCCACTCTGTACTAAACATTGAATACGTAGGTAGCATATCACACACCTGCTGTTCCATGAGTAGATTCCATTGCACTTTCTCACTCTTCATAGAGTTGATAGTAAGCCATGCACATACATCACTCAGTAGCTGTTTTTGCTTTTCACTCTGTGATGCAATGGCAAATGCATTAGCTCTAACTGATGCTAATGTACTCATACCAGCTGCTACTTCATCACACATCAGCTGATACACTTCTGGAATGATCAACACCTGTTTGCATGTGATATGCATTGTTATGGTAACGACATTCAGTCACGTGTTGAGTCACGTAATGAGCAGCAGAACGTGTCAAACACTGATTTGCGCATATGACCGTATGAGCAGACAAATTGCGTTGCAATACAAATGCAAGGAAGAAAATATAGTGTGTGTAGTATAAAGTTCTATGTGTATACCTGTATTTTTTGTCCTTTACCAATACCTCTCATACGAAATGAACCCTGAGCATAGTCTCTAAACGTCATGTCCTTGCCTATTGGTGATAACAGCAGCAAAGTTTTAATATGTTAGGGGCACTATCTAGTAGCATTGTAAACTAATACACACAGCCAGCATGACACAACATCGTACGATATAATATCATTTAACTAGACCAGCAGGTTTGACACACTCTATGCGCAACGATACAGAAGTGCGTGTACAGCTAGGCATTTTAAATGCTAGTATATGTGTATGTTGTATCTCCGTATAGGAGTATTACCTAGTGTAACAG
Source organism: Heterococcus sp. DN1 (assembly GCA_000498555.1). Taxonomy (NCBI): domain Eukaryota; class Xanthophyceae; order Tribonematales; family Heteropediaceae; genus Heterococcus; species Heterococcus sp. DN1. Next base: position 7,999 of record AXNI01018856.1, on the reverse strand, counting down.
CAGCAGTACAGCTAAGTGCTTGCTTGATGTCCATACCAGTTGTGTGTACTTGATCGAAGAAAGTAAATCTTAGATGTGGTGCAACATGACATTGTGATAACATCATTGGCCTTAACCCTCCAGCACGTGTTATGATCATCTTACGATCCTGTTTTCATACAGGTCATATACAGAGGCATATTGATGCAGGCATACATTGTAAAGTGCAGTATCTCATATGAGTGTTACAATAGTAAAACTAGTACACATCATTCACAAGCTACAACACGCTCACAAGCTTGAAGTTGCTAAAGTACTTATGGTACATGTATAGCTGCATCAACGAATTAGCAAGTGCAAACAGCAGTAGCTTACCTTGCTATCAAGATAGACAACACCTTGCATATCAGGTAGTCCATTCTGTAACAGATACTGTGCTACTTCTAAATTACTCATACCAGTTACAAGTGCACCCGTATCAATAAGAGCATTATAAGCAGGCTCTGTTGAGTTAGCAATAGTATCTAACAATGATCGTACATTCCAATCTGCACCCATTAAGCTATAGTTTGTAACCTGTTGGTGTTGCGTGTTGTTGTTGTGTTGGTGTTAAGATGATCAGGCAATTGATCGAGCACATGCGTGTAGCACAATATGTGTTTCAAACAGCATGTAGCAAACCTAAAACAGTATTGCCGCACATATCGATATGCCAGAAAATGAAGTACTACGGTATTGCTAAACGCATCTGGACAACAAAGCGCATGTTTGAACACGTATGCAAATATCTCTCGACACAGTAAGTACATAATGTCAGTATGTGTGTCTTACCTGAGTGTCTGTAAGATAGTGTAGCATCATAGCAGTATTACCCATCTCAAACTGACAACGTCCAAGCTCAACTGGTAGCAGATCACTAGGGGTGCCACTAAAACCCAGTTTTGTTTTGAACAACATATCACCCCCTACATCTTGACCATTTGCTGCTAACTTAAGGCCTTGATGCTCCATTGTTTCAGGGAAAATGTAGGTGTCTAAATAGTACTCTATAACTTGTGGCAGATGTCTTAGCAGCCTATACAGTGTGCCTATCATATCCTCATCTTTTAGATCAATCAACTGTAGTGGCCATAAGTCATGGTATTCATCACTATCATTTTGACTGATATCTGCTTCACTCAGTGTTTGCATAGCTGTTGTTGTTGATATAGTGTCTGGTTGTGCTACTGACATGTCAAGCAGTGATACTGACGGCTGCTGTTGATGTGGCATGCTTGTTGTTGATGCTGTTGCAGTAGTAGCAGTGTTGTTGTTTAGTGCTTTAAGTGAGTGCAAACCAGCATTACCAACACCACGTACACTACCACCAGCAAGTGTCACCCAACGTACAAATGCCTGTTGATACAAAGTGTTGACACGATGTGATCGCATCAGACAACGCAGATAGCATCAGTATACAAGTATGCTCACGATAACATTATTCGCTAAAGCTCACGATCTGCTATATGCTCACACACTAGCCTTTATAATTGAGGCCAGCTAATAAGGCTATGCATTACCCTAAAGGAATAAAGTACTGCTAGTACTAACCTTGCATGATGGTCTCTTGTTGTATGGTCCATGCTCATCTTCCATACTATCTCGTAGCCCTCTCATAACATTCAAGAAATCACGTGTACGCAGACCTTCATACCTATTTAGATTAAGGCGTAAGCAGTGAGCAGCAAGCAGTAAGCAGGCATGTTTTGATTAGTGCATACGAGCACCTGTGCATCCGTAATGCATCAGTACAGTGCATTGCAGTGTCACACAGCTATAATTACACACACATTAGTTAGCTAACTGCGAGCGTGAGTCTAAGCACATTCAGTGTACATGCCAAACGTATACAAACGCATGATAACATAGTGGTTCTTTGAAACTTGCCTGTATGCTAGTATAGTCATACCAATCACAACATCTGGATGACTGAACTCACTAGCTCTGCTGGGCACATCCTTACCAACAAATGGTACTGCTAACAGCCGTCTACTGCGTGGCATAAACGGATCAACCGCTAAAGCCCTTGCAAGATCTGCAGGTGACAGTAAACCAAAACTAACTCTATCTATCTTAGATAGTATATGTGGCATAAAAGCTTTTAGCCAATCATATGTTAGATTTAACATGCGTACATGCTCATCTGACAATGCTTCTTTTATAGCAGTACGTGTTGATAGTGACGAGTTTGATGGTCCACGTATTAAATATTCTATTATGACGTCATCTGTGAGCTCACGTAAACGCTTCTGTCTCATCCTGTAATGAATGGATGATTATGTATGCATTGCGTTAATCAAACGTAGTGAGAACTGGTTATTCTGCTGCATATGCATATACTACGTTGATTTCCAAGCTACCACACAAGGTTGTGTATACATCAGACTGATTGAAACATACATCATATCAACAAGTGTAGAGTGACTATATAGTAGTGTGTGCGTATGCAGTGGCTCACCATAGTAGTACCCATTGTGCTAGTAGTGGTTGTAGTTTAGCATGGTAGAAAGCTCTACTTAGCAGTACTATATGTGGTGTTTGTTGTACTACTTTTAGTGCACAACCTTCATCAATACATGCCTGTTATCGTCATTTGATACAGAAAGCAATCACAGTTTGTGTGCACAAACATACATATATGCCAAACGAGTAAGCAAACAGCATGAGCAGTTGAATGATTGATACGCTTTGTGCACACAACTGCTCAGTCATTATGTACGCGCGTAATTGCATGAACAAAGCCCTTTACTATAGCATGCTTATGTGATCATGTTATGTATTACCTTGATACTTTCTAATACAGATTTGGCTCTTCTGCTGTCTTGGAAAGCTATATCAATAACAGCTCGTCCTTCACTGCAGTAGAATAGTGCATCTAATAAATGAAATGGTATCTGCCATCTTAAACCATCACCAAGTTGTGAACCAGGTCTATTACGTGTCATATCTAATGGTCTTTTCTTGCCTAATGGCCAGTTTAACTCTGACTTGAGTGGATGCAATATCAAATCAACCTGTTGAGAGTGGCATCGATCAGTGCAACGCATGCGAACGGTACTTTGAATACTATCATCTTACTGGGGCATTACGTAATGATGCTGATTGAGTTTCGCACAAAACCTCATGCACCGTACTAATTGTGCAAATGATATATTGTTGCAGTCAGCCTTAATGTATGCGGTGGTGCTGCACACGTACACAACTGCTGCAGTGAGTCTTGGCATTTCGCAATGATGCTGCCGTCACATACTGAGAACAGTACAGCTATATATCAAAACATATAATGTGTATACAGAGACAGTTAAATGACTACATACCTCATCTAGTATGAGTGCACCCTCTCTGAACACACCAAGTATCGCAGTACAGACACTAACTTGACGTCTTAGATCATCAATGTCTTGCACAGTATCAATACCAGCACCACTAGCCTTACGCCACCCTAGTGTACGTCTCATACCACGAGTCACAGCTGTAGTACCTATAGCATCATCATCGCGTTCTGCTTTACGCAGTCGTGTAGCTTCAAGCTTGTCAAGTAGCTCAGCATACTTTAGCATGAATGACTTCACACTAGTAGGTGTTGTTACCACTACACTGCGGGCTCTGCGTGCTTCAGTCAGTTTGTTCAGTAGTGCTGGTGTGACAGACATGAATCTATCAAATGTAAAGGTGTATACAGTCTTCTGTAACCCTGCCGAGAAAGTACTCCTCATTATATTAAAGGCAAAGTCTAGCAGTGCATCTGGTACTACCTGTTCATGTTGTATACAAATTGTACAGGAGTATATACAAGTTCCAAGCAGTGTGTAAGAAAGCAGTAGTGGTACGAGCGTCTACACTAATATGCTGAAACCTTGCACGAAGCTTACAGCATTGGCAGTACAGTTGGTGTATATGCTATAGTGTATGTAATACTATGCATACCTCCATGACTAGCCTGTCACCCTGTGCCAGTAGCAGTGATAGTGTAGGTGCTACTACTGTTGTCTTACCAGCACCCATGATCATCTGCGCACATCAGAACAAACGATCACAGATATGATGTATTACTAACACTGAATTGATGGGTGTGCTTTCCAATGATCAAAAACGATGATATCCACATGATCAATCAAGCAATATGTTGACATTGTGAGAGAAGATTTTGCAGTGAACTCTGTAAGCTGTACTCACACTGCAATGCTTAAGACATTTACGAAATGATATTATATGTAAGATGGACTAACCTGATGACACATAGACTGACCACTAACAGCTTTAGACATGAAATGGCCTGTCAAATCAACTTGTCCTTTATGTAGCAGTATACCTAAACTGAATTCCATCAGTAACAGTCTTGGATCCAACTGTAACAGAGTGTAATGGTACAGCGGATAACATGTTAGACAATCATATCTAGCGCGTTTTACATCATCAACCAGCGCTTGTGTTATGATTGTTTGCCACAATGTTGTTTGCTTGCACTTCGCATCAGCATTAAAGTGTGCACTTAACATGCACAGATTGCTTCCTAGCACCATTGCAAGACAACATTGTTCACACTGATATAGCAAGTTGTAAGTTGCAGCATATAGCAGTATAATGTACCTGTAGAGTACCACCATTAGGAGCTGTGGTGCAGTAGTTACGTTTAGCTGCAATAGCTGATGCTAGTGATTCACTCTTCCTAGCTAATCCTTGATATGCCATATCTGCACCACTAGCACTATGTGTATCACCTGCTTTACCACTCTGTTTATGTATTGTATGTTGTACATCACATACAATGATAATTCCGTGTCAATAGCAAGCAAGCATACACTGCCAACATAAGCATCACTGTAGCATAGCCAAACTATACAAGATCACACTGTATAACGTTAAGCGCAAACACCAAAACTTGTGCTGTATTGTAATAGTGCTGACTACATGTAACATTGGAATTGCTTACCATAAGCTCTTCAATAGCAGATAGTAGTGACTTAGCTAAACTAGCACATCTCATAATCTGTGCTAATCTACTAGTACGTAGCATATACCCTATTAACAAGTCCATTGCTTCAGATGCTACAGTGTAGTTAGCACCACTATTACCTGATACTTTGCTGGCCTGTATGCATACATTACAGTGATAACAACAAGAACATCACAACATCGCATAAAGATGTCAGTGACATATTGTGTCATCGCATTGTGCAATCGTGTAAGTCGTGCTTTAGCTGTTGCAAAGTGCTCAAAACTACAATGTGCCCAGTACAGTTCATGAGGCTGTTATCGCTTGTTATATAAGACGTCGCACTTGTAGATATGTTACTCACCCTAGCTGTATATGGATTAATATACTGTAGTATACTATCACCATGTTGACATAGTAATAACTGTATCAAACCCTCTAACCATGGCTCTTGCTCAACACCACCCTAAAATTCATCATTGTCGCAGTAGTAGAGTATAACAGCATATAGTTTGTACATATATCATAGAGTAAGTGGTGTATATGTACCGTGATCTGGCATTGTGTAGTGGCAGGTAGCTACATAGCGATTGAAGTAGAACGCCAAAAGGAGTGGCAGTGGCAATCTGCATTGTAAGGTGTGCCTTTGCATGTAACATATTGATTGTAAGCTTTTGACTGCGTACCGTTTGTGCCAGTGAGTATGCTAATGCTTTAAGTGCTTCCTGTGGTGTAGCAGTGTTACTTAAACCACTATCAGATGTACCAGTGATATACTTTAATCGTGTTAGTGCTTGTACCATCCACTTATAGTCCTGACCACCTAGGCCATGCAGTGCCTACATGCATGCACAGAGTACGTTGTTATGCAGTATGTATTACATATGTGTGTAAGCCATGCACAATATTGCAGCACAAAGCTGAGCCATTTGCGAATATAAGTATCACTATTGTTACAAGCAGTCAGAGCAAAATGCAGGGAACCTGATCCCGACGTATTACACGCATAATGTATTGGTTACTTGTAGTTACTTGTAATACGTATTGTAAGCAAGTATGTACCTGTAGCATAGACTCTAGCCTAGCAGCAGCAGGTTTAGCTTTAGCAGGTTGACTAACATAGCTAACAATCTGTGGGATAGACATCATCACAACAGTAGTTAGCAGTAAGTACACAGCAGGCATGACATTCAGTAACACAGTACTGCAATACTACTAAGCAACAAGACATGCTAAGCTATTATAGCACAATCAAAATGCACAGTGCGCAGTGCCTCACAGTGATACCAGGACATTGCATAGTGTTGCAATGCTATGATTCCGCTCCAAAGTTATGGCGTAGACCAGTATAACAAAACATGACTGGTACGCTGGTTTACCTCAGAATCACTGAAGCCAATAAGTTCAGGTACAGTCTTAGCATTTTGATCACCAGCAAACCATCGTACATCTTCACGTAATCTTTCAAGCATACTACGTGATACATGTGCTTTGGCGCTGTTGGTATGTGAATACGCAACACGAGTATTGGCAACAAAAGCGTAGCACGATTGAAGTAGCACCAAGTAGATAAGCACAGTAGCAGTGCAGACTGCTTAACAGCACATCATTCAGGAATACTATGCCCGTATTCGCACAGGCTATGTGTGATATTACATATGCGTAATGCAAAATTCTGTTATGAGATCAGTGTATACAGCATAGCAGTATAACGTAAAGTACAATGCAATATATAATCACCATACCTGTTGTGTGCATCAACACTGAATGGTAGTGTACTAGTGATAGGTTGCTGTCCTTTTTGCTGTCTATTTTTAAACTGTACATAACTATCAACACCAATTGGCTGTAGCGGTGTACTCCCAAATGCAGCTACATCTGCTTGTGTCATTGACACATCACCACTCTGAAATGGTCGTAACGGTCTTGATGTACAGGATAAATCTGGTATTGGTGATGTCACAATGTTGAAATTGATACAGCAATCGTACAGTTGCAGATCGATTAGCTGAGCCTCATGCTTATGTACAACATGCTTATGTACAACATGCTAGAGCATGCGTGCACTGGCTTCATCATGATGCGTGTAGCGATTGGCCTACAAGCATTTACTATTGCTAGTACATCCAAACTCTTACAACGTAATTATTGCTAGTATGTGTAATAAACATACCAGGTACACGTAGTGCAAACCATGCTCTATTCTGCTGCTGCAGTATCATAAGTGGTGGTAGTGATATACTCTTAGGTGGATGATATGTCATTTGACTGTGAGGCCATGCTAACTGATTACGCTTACTGTTCAGATGCTGTGATCGGTCATGAGTTCACAAATCAATGCAAGCAAAGAACATGCATGCAACAAGGTTGTAATATATATGTTAGTGTGGGCTTTTGCACACGATTGGCTTGTGCACAAGACTGAAGTAAGTGTAGAGCACTCATGCACAATCATGCTGTCGCAATGTAGAGTCAAGCATGCAACTACTGCCACAGTACAAGATAACAGAATCACTTCATCAAGAGATAGTAACTGCATGTATATGTATATAGTACCTGATGTGCCATTCTGACAATCTTATCAGCAGACATTTTAGGTGTTAGCTTAGGTGCTTCTTGTGCTATCTGTGGATTAGCTGCCATTGCTTTCAGTATACTCATTACTAAATCTTTACGTGTTACAACTGACCAAGGCAGCATCCTTAACATGATAGCACCCCAATTTACACAGCTATCTTCAGGTAACACCTTTACATTGATTGTACCGGTCAACAAACTGTGGACAGCAGCAGTGATGATGGCCGTTCACAAGCACAGTACAGACACAAAAGGTCATGCACATATTTGAGTAAGTAGTGAGGCGCTAAACTGTCGTCAACTGCACCAATGGTGAGAGCTGTGTATGACGTAAGACCATACTATGTTATGGCATCACATGACGTAAAACAGGCATAACATACCACATAGCCTACATAGCATATCGTTTTAGCGCATATATGCATAATAACTATTACGATGTTGCGATGCTCACCAGTACAAGAATGG
>AXNI01018855.1:0-14031 GCA_000498555.1 Heterococcus sp. DN1 | reverse complement strand
TTGTGGGCATTTGCTGATGCTATGACTGACCCATACCTAAGGAAACGTGAAAATCCTACACCAGGTAAAAACCTATACATAATGCTACTACTCTGCTGCATTCATGCTGTATCAGAGAGAGTACACTGTTGCACGTAGTTGCTAGTGTAAGTGTTTGCATGTGTTAGTGTTAGTACTTTCACGATTGTGAGGTAGCTGGCTGTATGTGTGAGTGTGACGTAAAGTACAAGCACTTGATTATGCAGTGTGTGTGCAGGCAATGTCTAGTTGGCATGCAGTGCAGTGCAGCTGTCATGTAAATCTACTATACATTGTGCTCTGCGCAAAGTTATAAATGTACTTCGAAGATACTGACTGCTGATACTAACAAGTGCATCGTATCACATGTGTTTACTGTCTTATATACTATAATACATCACAGATATGCCAGCACTATCAGCTTCATTTGAGTTTATGTCAAGAGCTGTTGGCAAGCTTGCAACAGATACGAACAGTGATGTACATAGAGCAGTACATGCAGCATTAAGAGATGCAACATCATATACAGATGCATTCCCAGCTGGTACTGCTAATGATGATAGGTTCTTACTGTTCCTAAGCAAGTGGGTTGACAGAGTTAAACAGGTTAGTTAGTTAGCACTACTGAATATTCGATCGTTCTACTACGTGCGATTGTAAGTTAAAAATTTGCCTTATGAGATGTGGAATGGCTTCAGTTGTGTTTTCGAGCATAGCACGCATGATGCGCTAGTGCTGTTACTAGAGAGTGGAGTGTAATACTGTACCAGTGTTACCGCTCACCAAATCAAGCGATCGTAGTGCTTCAGCAGCTGCAAGTGATTGAAGTTGTTCCGCTACTTACAGTTTACGCTACTGCTATGCATTATCCTATCTGTGATGCATGAACAGCTGCGATCAGGAGATTTCTGTATAGGACCATGTGGTTGGATGAGGCTTGATGGTACTGGTAACAGTGTAGTAATGGTTGTACGAAGAGATACACATACTGATGATACCTTTACACTATCAGTTATTAATCCATGTGGCGAGGGAGCTGGTTACCATGCTGTAAGAGCTGATCCTACCACTGGTACTATACAGCAAGTACCAGGTACATACTAGCATGTTATACACTCATATAGCATACATATATAGCACTGAATGCTGTATAAAACAGTGTGTTAACAAGTGCAACTATGCCTCAAGTGCTGATACCGATACTCAGCAACGAGCGGGAAAAAGGCTAGTGTAGCAATGCTAGGATGTTGCACTGTTGTTTCTAATGGTATGCAGGCGTGTGCTCATGTAGTACTGGTTCTTATAGAACTTAATGCCTTGATTGCTCCAGTGGTGGTGCCTGATAACCTTGTACTGCTGTCTACTCTTTCTGTGCACTATTACTATTACTACTATGCATCATAATCGTAACTACAGCACTGGTGTTCTCTGAGGTGCCTGGTAGTAAGCTGCGTGATGCAAGCTTCTGGTTCTTAGCATTTAGGCCACTAGTATATGCATCAGCTAGCAACAGTGCAGCCTTTCTATATGAAAGGTTGTTACCATACACTAACTGCAAGCCGCTGTACTGCAATGTGCAGTCTAGTATGAGTATCAATGATGCTATTGACTTTGTAGCGCCACCATTTGGAGGCTCTCCCAGTAAGTGCAGAGCTGTACTAACAGCTGTTAGACACACACTACGACTAGGAGGGCTCACAGCACAGCAGGCAGAGCTCTGTGATGTATTGTTGAGGCAAACACTACTACAGATGGTACAAAGTGATCTGAGTGGGGTGTCACATTTGAGAGGGGCTGACGTGGTCACGATCCGTTTAGCTACCCGTGAGCTGGCTCGCACTGCAGCTGCTTGTGTTGCTAATCCTGACATGACACCAGCTACACTGCTAGGTATAAGAGAGTGTGTGCGAGCTGTTGAAGGGCGGGTCACTGTACTGTATAGGAGTAGCTTTGAAGTGCTGCCACCACAGCTCAACGTCTCTGCAGGTATGCACACACACCAGTTGTTACTAATACTGCTATCGTTACTGCTGTTCCTGTTTGTTACTGCTTCTAGCTTAGAATGCTATTACAGATTTTGTGCAAGAACTGCTACATCTGTACCACAGTAGCTATTACTGGCTTAGAAGTGTGCTGTTGCAATAGCTATACATGGTGCGTCTATGTAGGCTGTAATGCTCAATGTCTGATGCGCTGCGTATGATGCATGCCGTGCCACTGTGACTGTACACAACAGCTAGAGCTCCATGGAACACAGTGCTGCCACTGATGGGTAGACTGCGTCGTGATGGTGTTAGTGTTGAACACTTAGCTGGGGCTAGTGCGCAGCCACCAATAGTAAGGCCTGTTGAGCTAACATCTGTATCAGACAAGTGGGAGATGCGTAGCTTTGAAGATGTTGCTGCTGCTATGCAAAGAGCTGTGCATGTATGCAATCTACTGGCTAATCAGAGGGATGTGCTTAAGAACACTTATCTGTTGAGAGTGACACTATTGACACACTTCTTTACAAGAGTTTTGCCAATGCCAATGCCAAATAGTGATGTAAGAGCTGCTGTGCACTGCTTCTGGCAAGGTGATGCTAGGCCAATGAGATATGAGACACAGTCACACATACTCAAACAGGTAAGATTCAACTGTTACTTAGCTTTTGCACTTGCAGGCATACGCAACACTAAGGAGTGTATCTTATACAGCGCTGCGTGTACTGTGAGAGTATGTGTAAGCAGTATACTATAGCGCATTACTGTGGTCATTTGTATTGATGCTGGCTGTGTTGTTACTGCTGCTACTATCTCTCACACTGTGTGGTTGTATGATGTTGCTTTACGCCACTGTTTGTGTTAATGTATCCTATGTAGATGGGGCTGCTGTGTCGTCACTTTGTATCAGCAAGCTTGTCACTGAAAGTAACACGCAGTTTTGATGCTGTTAGGATGCTGACAATGGCATGCATGGCTACTGTAGCTGATGTTGTAATGCGTGTCAAAGCATGTGATACACCTAGTATATGCTCACTACACTACAGGTAATGTGATCTTTCAAGTAAATTACAACAGTCTTGTACAATCTATAACATACGGTATAGCATGCTCGCAGCTAGTTCATACAGATCACTACAGAATAGCTCATTCTTATTGGTGGGCAATTGTAAGAAGCTTCAATGACATGTGCGCACTTTTGCATTATCAATGCATTATGGTCTCAATTTGCGTACGTGTGTCTGACATGTATACTCACACTTGCTTGTGCACACGCCCTCTACACCACTATTTACATCATTACTACTGCTGTTGCTATTCATATAACAGTGGTAAAGCAGCAGGCCCAGTGTACCCATTTGGCTTTAGTATGGGTTACTTTGCAGGTGAAAGTGAGTGGTCTAAACTACCTGATCCAGCTATGCAAGCTGTAAGGTGTCAAGTACTAGACTACTTCACGCAGCAGCGTACATTTGTAAGAGATGATCACACACTGTTTGGATTTGAGGTTGGTATGTCATTTGGTGCTGCTGAAGCACGCTTGATTGGCCAAGTCTGCTTGCATATGGGTTTCACACTGGAAGAGCCATTTGCACTGTTAACTGGTGAAGACAGTACACTAATGGACAACTACCCTGAGCTGGGTATCTTTAGAGATATTGTCTACCTACTTAAAGCTGTCATGGCACCAACAAGGTAAGCTTGCTACTGTATTGCTGTATTACTTATGATCTTGTTCAGCTTGCCGTGCTAATGATAGACACAATGTCTTACTTGTATATAAAACTCAGTTTATTGCTCAGTCGATCTGCGCGCTTTCTTTTACAAGTGCTAGCGCTTTGAAAACTACTGTTGTTTGCACTGACACATAGCCTTTGCTTCGTGCTACCAATGTTGTATCTGCAATGCCAACACACAAATGGTATACAGTGATGCACTGCCTGAGATCAAACCATGGATGCCACAAGATGCTAAGCTTAAATGGAAGTGGGCGGGGCCTGAGAAGGTTAGTTTGTTGGTTTTCATGCCAATCATTGCTGAATAGCACTGTTATAAGTAGTACTTCTGTAGTACATCTGTGTGATCATGACGTTAGTGTGGTCACTGATGTCTCATTCTGTGGGACAGTTCAGTAACAGTTTGCATCATGCCAATCTCAATGTTGCCTTCATGCTACAGCATAGTGAAATTGTACGTGTGTATACCTTTGAGTTCACACACAATATCCATATTGAACACACACTGATGCAGCTGTCACCACACTGCTACTGCTATTGCTATTCCTACAGGGTTGTGAAGTGAAAGGATTTGGTGCACACACACTGCAGTGCGGTGGCTTCTGCAAAGATCCCGCTTCGGCAACTTCAGCTGGTGACGCACCAGACCCTACTTCAACTTCAGTTTCATCGCCTAAACGGTCTGCTGATGCTACTGCTGATACTGCTGCTAGCTTTGATGATAGGCGTAGGTCTACAGTAACACCATCTAAAAACAAGGGTGACAGTGTGAGCTTGTTAACACGATTGGCGCGTCAACTGAATCTAGGTGCTACAAAGACACGTGCTCCCCCTAGCGGCGCGAACCCCTCAACACTGGTTGATAGACGTATAGATACAGAAGATGATGTCCTGTTTGTGCCTAATCTACCAGACTTTGGAGATAGACTGCGTGCACGTGACTGTGAAGTGCTACTACAGTACTTAACAGTACCTTATATGAGGATACCACTTGTACTGCAGTTCTTCGCTGATCCTGTCAAGATGCAAGCACTATGGTAAGTTAGCTAGCTCTTGGCAGTTAAGAGTTATGGTGTTACTGCAGTGCTGGTTTGAAAGAGCTGTTGTGCATACACGACACAACGCCGCGTCTTTTGAAGCTGTTGTGCTTGGTGATTAGGTTTTTATACACTGACTGCCTTTCGTCGCAAATACAGTTAGGTGATGAAATGGCTACTGTGCTGTGCTTACACTACACATGCCTTGCACTGCTTTACATTGTAATGATGTGTATTATATAATAACATAGGTCTGAAGATCTGCAAGAAGTAGTCGATGCAGCAGTGTTTGAACCAGCTACATGGCAGTCACCTGATATGGCACGTACACCTAAACCAACTACAGTACCAGCACCAACAAGAGATCACTTAGCTACACCATGTGGTCTACTGTTTAATGAGCTACTCAGAAGTCCTACTGTACTACTAGACAGTCTAGATAAGGTTAGAAACACATGTTTATCATTAGTGGAATGTTAGAGTTTGTGCGTCAGATGATTGAAAGTCAGTTGGTTAATGCTGCTATCGACTATCATTGCGCTTGTGCAAGACAAGCTTTGCAGTACAATCCTGCCACCTGTATTCTATGTGATATTATTATGATTGTTGGCGACATTACATGCTCACATTGCATGACTGCAACCTAGCGCTAATACAGCGCACATTGTATTGTGTATGCTTATCTGTGCTCCACACTGCAACACATCAATAGATGTTAGACACAGCATTGGAGCTTGATACTGGCAAATACAGCTTGTCACAGAGTCCAATCATTCTCTATGTTATACGACTCTGTGTACGTGTAGAAGCATTCATACTATACTTAAAAGATGATGCACTATGTGATGCTACTAGAGGGCTACAAAAGCAACATCGTAAAGCTAATATCATGGAACAGATCTCACAAGCACAGAAACGTATGAGAATGAAGCTCAACAAGGTGAACTTACTACTTCAATATGTTGAAGTTTTCTGAAACAACATGCAAATTGTGTTAATACGTAAGCAAAGCGATTTGGCTGTCCATGTGCACAGTACATGTCTTATCATTGCATACAATCATTGTTTCTGAGATTGCTGATTGTGTGTTACATGGTGATTGTTACAATCTTGCCTTAGGTTGCATTCCCAATGCTTGAGAGGTGGCTTGAGCGTCTAGTTAAACAGCATGATACAGAGGGAGCATGTCTATTACATGCACATCTGCTATTCTTATTCAAGAATATCACTCCTGCTGATGTTAACTTTACTGTAGCTAGTGTCATCATTGCAGCTCATGTATGGATGACAGTACACTTCAGGTATATGTTATAGTAGTAACATACATAGTGTAATATGGCGCGCTATAGTATGTAGTGCATTGACACATGTTCAGTAGAAATACATGAGCTGCGCTATATATATATATATAGCTATCTAATTGTAAAGGTTACAAGCTTGTGTGCGATTCAAGCGCTGCACATCGCATGCTCAGTAAGCGCTATTGCATGACTTTGCAACAGGTAATGTACTGACAGTAACGCATGTATCATTTATTTATCTTGTACTCGAACTTGTCTGAACACTACACTATACAGATTTGATCTGGAAGTAAGTGGAAAGAGTAAACGTAGTAAGAGGCGTAGGAGGCGTACATCTACTACTAATAATAGTAAACAAACATCTGCACTACAGGTATGTATGTATTAGCTTTTATACATGTAACTTGAGGTAGCAGTAGTGCGCTATATGTATAGTACGGTATACCTTCGAGTATAGTGTATTAGGTTGTTTGTATACTGATGCGACTTGTATCCAACGTACTGCTACATTCCATATGTACACCAATAGATACCACCAACAGAGATATTTGACATTATAGCACAGCACAGGAATAAGATCATGAAATGGTTACGTGCTAATGAGAGTTCACATATACTTAACAGTAGCACTAGCAGTGGTAGCAGTCAGTTCAAGTCCAACAGTGGTATTGCAACATTCACAAGTATTAGTGAAAATGGTGATATTTCAGTTGGTGGTAGTGCTACAAGAAAGCTTGGTACTGATGATGTGCTTGAAGGTATTGTAAGAGTTATTACATCTACTGGTGATAGGCATGCACCAAAAGGAGAAGATACTAGGTAAATAGCGCACACAGCATTATGGTTTCTATGTGTTATGTATACTTATACGTACTGCAGCAACAAGTTGTTAATGTAACATACTTCTGTAGTATTCTGTTGGCATATATGCATACTGCAGCAATCAGCTGTTGGTCATGCAACACATAGTGTATACTTGAAGTAGCAGAAAGTAGGACAGTGTATGATTGCGGCAGCAGATAGCAGAAACACGAGTTTGGATTGGCTTAATTTGTTGCTAATTTTAAACATGCATGGTTGCTGCTCAATGGCTGGTTTGACTGTTGTTGATAACAGTTTTGTAAACAGACAATGGACAAGCATGCTACGTACAGACTGTATTGGTAGATTTGTGCCAGATATTGATATGGTCAAAAAAGAGTGGTCAGATGAAGTTAATAGAGTCAGAGACTACAGGTAACGAATGCACTATGCATACAACTGCATACATTATACTCATGCATACAATACATAGAATGTACAGTAGCATAAGACAGTACCAATTGTAATAAGTTAGGATAGTACAGCAGCTTGTATGTTTTTGTATGTTTTGCATCAGCTTAGCTGTCATGTGCTAATATCATCATGTACCATGTCAATCAATTGATGCATGTGTTGTTGTGCATATCTGTTTATACACTTGCAGTATGTCATATGGCGAATGGCTAAGGCACAGTACACAAGCTGTTGATGTTGAGATCAATACACAGGTATGTGCTTAATACCACTACTACTTCATGATGACACTAGTATTTCCACTTTGCAAGCCCTTCGCAAGCATGTCGGGCCATATACATGATCATCAGCATGCCTTATAGTACCCGAGATTTGAGATGTGTGACAACTTTAGCAAGTACATCAAACATTGTGTGATAGCATTGCATGGGGTATATATGTCTTATATGCATTGTTACACACACACAGCTTGGCGAGTTTACACTAAAGAGGCATGCTATGGCAACACTACCCCGTGAAATAGAGTCACACCATGACTTCATTAGTGTATTTGGTGCTGCTACTGCTAGCAGTACTACAAATACAAGAGGTGGTAGTAGAAGCAGTGCTACTATAGGATGCGCTGAAGTGAAAAACTCTGAACACAGAAAGTGGTTAAGACTTGTTGGTAGAAGGCATGATGTACAGGTACGACATTGTGTACCACTGTCACTATCATTATCAGTATCGTTAACTTACTACAGTTGCTTCGCACGCGCGCAAACGGAAGGTGTTGTTAATCATCTGCTGCAGAACAGCGTAGCTCTGGCTCTTGCACTCAAAGGCGTTGCTTTGCTTACATATGTACTGAACTTCAGTTGACCTGGAAACCCACTGTTTGCTGGCTCGCTGTGCACTGTGCTGTGACATGCTAATTGTACGTGCAATGCTGTTACTGTATACGCCATGTGCTCTATACAGTACTGGGATAAAGACACACGTATAGCACCATGCCCATACAGACGTACATATCATCATAATGGTGGACCACAAAGTGAACATTGGATAGCTGCTGTGCTAGAGCCTATCAGACAGAAACACTTTCCACAGGTGAAGAATCTATTACTAGAATATCTCAAGACTCGATGCCGTATTACACTGGATTTAAAACATACTGCAATTTATTCACAGCGTATTGCTAACACTTGAAAACATTGCCACCGCCAATAACGTGAGCAAATGCTGTTGTCTTATGATTATCAACTATGTATGCGTTTGTCGTTTGTTTGTGTGTTGTTGTGTGTGATTGTGACTGCAGCTGCAACTGTTTTTACCAGATGCACCTCATGCTGATGGTCAAGCATTTGCAAGGCTAGCTGGTATACATAAAGTACAACAACCATTAGCAGAGCTTGAAAGTAGTGATGATAGTGATAGTGATGTATCAGACAATGACAATGATACTACTGATACTACTGCTGATGGTACTACCAAGGACTCTACTACTGGCTCATCAGGTAATATTGCAGCTTATGATCAATAATTTGTTTGGCTGTCACTTGCGTAATATATGTGCGAATTTTTAGCATGTGGTGTTGTTCCCGCAGCATGTGTCTTTGCAATGCATCACAATGCAGCGTCGCATGTTGCAATGTTGATTCACAAACTGTGCGCATGTGAACGTGCTAATCCTATGTACTTTTTGCTTGATTTGTCATCATTCACGCTCTTGCATGTTGTTGAATATACAGATGGTGTTGGCTTGCATAGGCGTATATTCTCTAAGGGTAGTAAAGCATCACCAGCAGCAACTACTACTGCAGCTGATGGTAGCAGTAAGACAGACCAGCAACAGGGTGATACTATTGAAGTACAACAACTAAAAGAAGTAGTCGTTATACGTAATCCACCTGCTGTACATGTCTATGATGTTGTGTCACATGGTAGAAGATTCTACAGGTATGCATGTATTGACAGTGACATCCGTTATGCGTTCATTACTGCTTGTTGTCAATCATGCTGATGCAGATAGTAGTCAAACCTTTACTGGTATAGCGACGCATGCACCACTTGTTGCCATGTCACTGTATGCAAGCTGATGCTATCGTGTCTTTTGTTGCTATACACGTTCACTGTCCAATGCTGTGCATGCACACACAACAGGACACTAGTGTTTGCTAGTAATGTCAGCATGTGTTTGCATCACTTGGCACCAAGTGCAGTAATGGATAGTACTGATAGTGGTGCTCATTTAACTGGTGGTAATGCTCTAACAGTATCATCACAACCAGCACCATCTCTGGTTATCACTAGAAACCTGTATCAAACAGTTGGTATACAGCACTACCTACCAAGCAGGTATACTATCATATTATAACAATGATTCGGCACTGCAAACAGTGATAATTACTACATTTACCAGTGCTCGTACTACTGTCGGCACACTACTTCCAGGCCGAACATGCATCACAGTGCTTTGTTAGCGTATACAATCAAAACATATACACACATGTGTAGATGCGGCATCTGTCTACATTGAAGCACACTAATCGTATGCTTTGCTATAACAACCGTTACAGGATAGTGCAGGGCTTACTGCCAACATGCTTGCTAGAGCAGTTTGATCTATGGCAAAATGAAGATGATTCACTGTCTGGTATACCAAAGTATGCTAACAAAGCAAGACAACGACAGAGATTAAGTATACTAAGTAGATCACTACCTGAAGAAAGTGCAGCTGCAATAGAGTCACTTAATGCTGCTGCTGGTACACAGCAAGTTGGTATGAGTGTACTCAGAGTTAGACTACATAAGGTATGTCATATGCTTTTACTCAACATATACTGCACAATGTTGCTACTGCTACTACTCGTCTTATACATTGGTATTTCAGCGGTGCTGCATGATGTGTATGCCTGATAGTCACAGGCGGTATATGCCTATATGAAAGCTTCGAACGCCACTATAACATCTACATATACTGTATTGCCAAATCGCTATCACCATTTTGTTTTACTGTTACAGGATCCGTCAGTGCCATTCGATAAGACAGGGTATGGTAATGCTGAAGCATTTGCTATAGTAGAACGTATAACATATCCACACTTACCATTACCTAAGGGAATGCAAGGTGATGCAGCTGAAAGTATGGAATCATTAATGAATGCTATTGCTGCACCTAAACACAGTAACAATGGCAGTAATACTGGTAATAGTAGTAAGAGTAGTAGTGGTGCTGGTAAACCACTGGCACGTAAAGACAGTATACGCATGCTGAATGGCGAGGTCAGTAACTATACAGCTATACATATGTCATACATATGTGTTATGCGTTTGAATATGTTCACACTGCTCATATACACTAGTTATCATAGTGCTCATTGTGTTATATTCATTTTGTACACGAAGGTGTACGTACTGGTTGAATGTATGAACTGATGACAGTTGATATGTAAGCCAACACGCCCTTGCACATATATATGCTTGTGCTGTGCTACAATGCTACACTGTCATGACAAGCAGAAGGTCAACTTGAGCTCAACATCAGGCATTAGTGGTGGAAGTAATGCTGCTACATCAACACATGATACAAGTCAAGATCAAACAGTAACACTATTGAATCTACTATATGCCAATGAAGGCACTCCACTGCATGATCTGGGACACTTACTAATGAGAATTGAAGCACCTAGTCATATACTTGTGTGGACTAAGGTAGTTGCTAACAAAGTATATAAAAGCATTACCGTCCAACCTTGTAGTTAAGCTGACACTCATTCAAAGCTTTGCATTAGGTGTTGCTATTGATGGTGTGTGCATGCATGCAGTAGGCACTGCATCAGTATGTCTATGTTTGTATCTTTATGCCTGTGGTTGTTCTTGTGTATCATAGCATGCACAAGCATGCGTTCGCCAGTGCTTGTGAAGCTATAATGTGCTCAAAGTGTTTGCACTGCTTCGTTGCACATCATAATATACAACAGCAACCAGTGACAAGTCCACAAGAGGGTGGTTCAATTGATTTGATTGAGTTACCAAGACTCAGACTAACATTCAGTAGGCGTACTACTACTACTCATAACAGTGGCACTACTACATCACAGCTGTACAGTCATGAGGTAAGCTTACGATCTGTGTATACTATACTTGCAAATCTGTCTATTATGTCTAGTTTTGTTCACTTTTACGCCAGTTTGTGCGTCCAAACTGATGGTGCTGCCACGTATATGCTGCAAACTTTTGTGCTGATCATCAATCCACAACAACAGCACAATGGCATGTTTATAACAAATAGGAGATCAGCTGGCGTGGAGTCACTGGTAACATGTTTACCTAACTCTATCATACTAGAGAATGGGTAAGTGCAAGTACTTGAACATACTGCTTCAAGCTGTTGATCTGCAATTTACAAATTTGCTTGCCTTTTCACATGATCAGCACGAGTGTTTACTAGTCATACCAATCACTGCTGCTTTTCCACATATGAACGCCGCTGTATACATGCATGCCATAACAGTGATAAGGAGCTATTTGTATTAGTAGCATCAGCAGCTATGCCAGCAAGACCTGATATTAAAGACTTACCTTTCTCAAAGTAAGTAGCTACTGGAATATAGTACCATTACCATGTACATTGAAAGTGGGTGTCCCATGACGTCAAGCATGTCTGAGGGCGATTGTTCGCACTGAAAATTACTGTATGCATAGCTGCTCGTTTGCATGTACAGCACGATCAATGCAATACGTTCTTTTGTGTTTGATGTATCATGAAACGCTACTTGCACATTCTCTGACTGCTCGCTGTTTTCTTCGTTCCTCCCTACTGTCATGATTGCCACAGTGAGCTAGTGTTTAGTAGAGGCGAAGCACGTTGGCTGCATGCATTAGGTAGTGATGTAAGGCATTATCTATACCCTGTGCATCCATCAGAAGCACTACTATCAACTCCATCACTTGCAGCAGCATTATATCTACTGCTAATGAGATTTATGGCAAGACAGTACGCAGATGTGTTTAGAATGGTAGAAAGCTGTGTCACTGATATGAAACTAACAAGTGAGGAAGCATCACTGTATAAATGGTTAGGCAGCCTGAAAGCTGATCATCATCCTGATGCAGTGGCTTGTAGGCTCAAGATCTCTGCTGTAAGTACTTAACAGTTTACGGTGTAATATGTCATACGTTTGCTACGCTATGATGTACAGCTTTGCACTGCAGTCTTAATCGCAATGTAGCATTGTAGCAGGGTGCATTTGGTGGTATGCGTAGCTGTCGTACATGCACACAAAATCGCGTGCAAACACTTATTGCTGAGGTATCACAATGTCACTATATGTACTATGATGGTGATTCGCGGCTGACACTTCGCCTATCTATGTTTGCACACACACAAATGCACATTTTGTCTATTGTATACACACTATACTATACGCATAATAGATGACAGCACCATGCCCTAATATGACAGAGATATGCCCATGGGATGTTGCTGAACAAGTGTCACTCTATGCTGAAAAGTTTGAGTATGTTAGTGCAGCTTGTAGACTATCAACAGAAGAAGAGTTGATGCTAATAGATAGAGTAATTGCTACTACTATCAACACTGCTGGTGGAAAGAACAGCCCTTATGCTGCTGCTATCAAACGCAGGTAAAGACGCTTTGATTCAGTATTCAGTTAGAACCTTTGTCATGACTATGCAACATGTACTCGTTTCACTGTCAACTTTACTACTTTGTGTCTTGACAGTTGAGGTTGCTATTGTATGCTTGTGCTGTTGTATGTGCTGCTCTGTATCATCTTGTGTATGCACAGAGGTAATGTGCTGCGTGCACTATCAACAAGTCCACCAGATGTACGTGAAGTAACTATAGCTGTCGATGTACCACAGCTACCACCAGTCAAAAGCTTTGATGGCTTTGTTGATAACACTTGCTTAGAGGAGGTCAGTCACTTAATTGTATAGTATCATCATATACACACTAAGACTTCACTCAGAGTCAACATGTTACACTGTTATGGCATGCATGCAGGATACTGCAGCTCGTTGTATGTGTAGAAACAGCTCAAAGCAAACTTTATTGTACAGCTACTACTAGTATACAGATCTGTATAAGTTGCTTGTGTTATACTGCCGCACTATATACACGCTGCCACACTAGTTATATCTGTTGAACTAACACATCATGTTTACTTGATTTCTGCTAATATATGCAGGTAGAGAAGAAAGGTGGTATGTTTAGTAAAGTCAAAGTAGCTATCACTGGTGGCTATATGCCTCCTGTTGATACTGCTGGTACAACTGCAATAGCAGCACTGAACACTTGGCTTGATGCAGAAGATATAGCTAATAATGGTCAACAATTTGATTTAGATGAAGGCAAATATCATCTTGGATTTCCATTCTTGTACTGGTGAGCATCGCAACATCGTAATAGTTATTATGCATATATGCGCTAAAACGATATGCTATGTAGGCTATGTGGTATGTTATGCCTGTTTTACGTCATGTGATGCCATAACATAGTATGGTCTTACGTCATACACAGCTCTCACCATTGGTGCAGTTGACGACAGTTTAGCGCCTCACTACTTACTCAAATATGTGCATGACCTTTTGTGTCTGTACTGTGCTTGTGAACGGCCATCATCACTGCTGCTGTCCACAGTTTGTTGACCGGTACAATCAATGTAAAGGTGTTACC
>AXNI01018854.1:0-14178 GCA_000498555.1 Heterococcus sp. DN1 | reverse complement strand
TTGTGGGCATTTGCTGATGCTATGACTGACCCATACCTAAGGAAACGTGAAAATCCTACACCAGGTAAAAACCTATACATAATGCTACTACTCTGCTGCATTCATGCTGTATCAGAGAGAGTACACTGTTGCACGTAGTTGCTAGTGTAAGTGTTTGCATGTGTTAGTGTTAGTACTTTCACGATTGTGAGGTAGCTGGCTGTATGTGTGAGTGTGACGTAAAGTACAAGCACTTGATTATGCAGTGTGTGTGCAGGCAATGTCTAGTTGGCATGCAGTGCAGTGCAGCTGTCATGTAAATCTACTATACATTGTGCTCTGCGCAAAGTTATAAATGTACTTCGAAGATACTGACTGCTGATACTAACAAGTGCATCGTATCACATGTGTTTACTGTCTTATATACTATAATACATCACAGATATGCCAGCGCTGTCAGCTTCATTTGAGTTCATGTCAAGAGCTGTTGGCAAGCTTGCAACAGATACAAACAGCGATGTACACAGAGCAGTACATGCAGCATTAAGAGATGCAACATCATATACAGATGCATTCCCAGCTGGTACTGCTAATGATGATAGGTTTCTGCTGTTCCTTAGCAAGTGGGTTGATAGAGTCAAACAGGTGAGTCAGTTAGCACTACTTCATATTTGATCATTCTATTACGTACCACTGTTAGTAAATGGCGTATCTTGTGAGATGTGGGTGTGCTTCAGTAGTGTTTTCGAACATAGCACGCGTGATACACTAGTGCTATTACCACAGAGTGGAGTGTAATGCTGTATTGGTGTTACTGCTCACCACATGAAGCGATCGTAGTGCTTCAGCAGCTGCAAGTGATTGAAGTTGTTACACTGCGTACAGTTAACGCTACTGCTATGCACACTTTTACATGCAACACATTAACAGCTGCGATCAGGAGATTTCTGTATAGGACCATGTGGTTGGATGAGACTTGATGGTACTGGTAACAGTGTAGTGGTGGTAGTTAGGAGAGATACACATACTGATGATACCTTTACACTATCAGTTATCAATCCATGTGGCGAGGGAGCTGGCTATCATGCTGTTAGAGCTGATCCTACTACTGGTACTATACAGCAAGTTCCAGGTACATACTAGCATGTTATACACTCATACAGCATACATATATAGCACTGAATGCTGTATACCACTGTGTCATATCAAGTGTGGATGCACAGTGTCGTGTTGACAAGTGCAATTATGCCTCAAGTGCTTGTACCGATACTCAGCAACGAGCGCGTACAAAGCTAGTGTAGCAATGCTAGGATGTTGCACTGTTGTTTCTAATGGTATGCAGGCGTGTGCTCATGTAGTGCTGGTTCTTATAGAACTTAATGCCTTGATTGCTTCATTAGCAGTGCCTGATAACCTTATAAAACTGTCTACATTCTGTGCACTACTCTGCTATTATACATTACGATCGTAACAACAGCATTGGTATTCTCTGAGGTGCCTGGTAGTAAGCTGCGTGATGCAAGCTTCTGGTTCTTAGCATTTAGGCCACTAGTATATGCATCAGCTAGTAACAGTGCAGCTTTTCTCTATGAAAGGTTGTTGCCATACACTAACTGCACGCCGCTGTACTGCAATGTACAGTCTAGTATGAGTACCAATGATGCAATTGACTTTGTGGCACCACCTTTTGGCGGTAGTCCTAGTAAGTGCAGAGCTGTACTAACAGCTGTTAGGCACACACTACGGCTAGGAGGGCTCACAGCACAGCAAGCTGAGCTCTGTGATGTCTTGTTGAGGCAAACACTGCTACAAATGGTACAAAGTGATCTGAGTGGGGTGTCACGTTTGCGAGGGGCTGACGTGGTCACGATCCGTTTAGCTACCCGTGAGCTGGCCCGCACTGCAGCTGCTTGTGTTGCTAATCCTGACATGACACCAGCTACACTGCTAGGTATAAGAGAGTGTGTGCGAGCTGTTGAAGGGCGGGTCACTGTACTGTATAGGAGTAGCTTTGAAGTGCTGCCACCACAGCTCAACGTCTCTGCAGGTATGCACACACATCAGTAGTTATTAAGATTGCTGATACTGTTCGTTGCCGATACTGCTTGTAGTAGTGTCCACAGTGCTACTGCTGAAATACTACTGCTGCTGTTGTGTCTCTGTCAGCACTAGTGCACTGTGGCTGATGCATTGCGTATGACACATGCTATACCACTGCTACTGTACACAACAGCACGAGCGCCGTGGAACACAGTGCTGCCACTGATGGGTAGACTGCGTCGTGATGGTGTTAGTGTTGAGCACTTAGCAGGTGCTAGTGCACAGCCTCCTATAGTAAGACCTGTTGAGCTAACATCTGTACCAGACAAGTGGGAGATGCGCAGCTTTGAAGATGTTGCTGCTGCTATGCAAAGAGCTGTACATGTATGCAATCTACTAGCTAATCAGAGGGATGTGCTGAAGAACACTTATCTGTTGAGAGTGACACTACTGACACATTTCTTCACAAGAGTTTTGCCAATGCCAATGCCGAATAGTGATGTAAGAGCTGCTGTGCACTGCTTCTGGCAAGGTGATGCTAGGCCAATGAGATATGAGACACAGTCACACATACTCAAACAGGTTAGTTTCAATGCTTTGCGACTACTGCGTGGCATTCGCACTTGCTCACATGCTCTCGACTGAGCAGTGTATTCTGTTTAGCAAGTTGCGGTGCGTTTACTGTGACGGACAGCATGCTTTGTGTGTCAGCAGTATGTTATAGCGCACCTTTGCAATCGTCTGTGTCATGACGCTTGCTACATTAGTACAGTACTGATGTTGATATAGCAATCACTACTGCTGTTACTAGAGTCTCACACTCTTTGTGTTGTATATGATGTTATTCTACTGATTTGTGTTACCGCATTATGTGCAGATGGGGCTACTGTGTCGTCACTTTGTATCAGCAAGCTTGTCATTGAAAGTAACACGCAGTTTTGATGCTGTTAGGATGCTGACAATGGCATGCATGGCTACTGTAGCTGATGTTGTGATGCGTGTTAAAGCATGTGACACACCTAGTATATGCTCACTGCACTACAGGTAAAATGGCAAATAACAATAGTCTTATACAATCTATAACATGCGGTATAGCATGCTCGTAGCTAGTTCATACAGATCACTGTAGAATAGCTCATTGTTAATTGGTGGCAATTGTAAGAAACTTCAATGACACGTGCGCACGTTTGCATTATCAATGCATCATGGTCTCAATCTCCATGCGTGTGTCTGACATGTATACTCACACTCGCTTGGGAACACGCCCACTACACCACTATTTACATCATTACTACCGCTATTGCTATTCATATAACAGTGGTAAAGCAGCAGGTCCAGTGTACCCATTTGGCTTTAGTATGGGTTATTTTGCAGGTGAAAGTGAGTGGTCCAAGCTACCTGATCCAGCTATGCAAGCTGTAAGGTGTCAAGTACTAGACTACTTCACACAGCAGCGTACATTTGTGAGAGATGATCACACACTGTTTGGTTTTGAGGTTGGTATGTCATTTGGTGCAGCTGAAGCACGTTTGATTGCACAAGTGTGCTTACATATGGGTTTTACGCTGGAAGAGCCATTTGCACTATTAACTGGTGAGGATAGTACACTAATGGACAATTACCCTGAGCTAGGTATCTTTAGAGATATTATCTACCTACTTAAAGCTGTCATGGCACCAACAAGGTAAGCTTGCTACAGTATTGCTGTGTTACTTATAATCTTGTTCAGCTTGCCGTGCTGATGATAGACACAATGTCTTACTTGTATATATAACTCAGTTTATTGCTCAGTCGATCTGCACGCTTGCTTTTATATATGCTAGCGCTTTGAGGTATACTGGTGTTCTCTTCTGACTTTGCGGTACTACAATTGTATCTGCAATGTCAACACACACATACATGATATACAGTGATGCACTGCCTGAGATTAAACCATGGATGCCACAAGATGCTAAACTGAAATGGAAGTGGGCTGGACCTGAAAAGGTACGTTAATTGTATGTAGAATGCTTACTAGTACCGTCATGAGTAGTACATCCTCTATGTTATCATGACGTTAGTGTGGTCACTGCTATCTGATGCCGAAAAATGATTCAGCAACAGTTTGCATCATGTCAATAGCTTCTTGCAAGAACATGGTCAAGGCCATTACATGTGCACACTATATCGTACACGCAGTCTGTTCATATTAGACACACACTGATGCAACTGTCACTGCTACTGTTACTACTATTACTGCAGGGCTGTGAAGTAAAAGGGTTTGGTGCGCACACACTGCAGTGCGGTGGCTTCTGTAAAGATCCAGCTTCGGCAACTTCAGCTGGTGACGCACCAGACTCAACTTCAACTTCAGTTTCATCACCTAAACGGTCTACTGATGCTACTGCTGACAACACAGCTAGCTTTGATGATAGGCGTAGGTCTACAGTGACACCATCTAAAAACAAGGGTGACAGTGTGAGCTTGTTAACACGATTGGCGCGTCAATTGAATCTAGGTGCCACAAAGACACGTGCACCCCCTAGTGGCGCGAACCCCTCAACACTGGTTGATAGACGTATAGACACCGAAGATGATGTCCTGTTTGTGCCTAATCTACCTGATTTTGGTGATAGACTGAGAGCACGTGACTGTGAAGTGTTACTGCAGTACCTGACAGTTCCTTATATGAGGATACCACTTGTACTGCAGTTCTTCGCTGATCCAGTCAAGATGCAAGCACTATGGTAAGTTAGCTTACTCTCAGTACTAATAGTTATCAGTCATGTTGTTGCTGCAGTGCTAGTGTGACAGATGTGATGTGTGCACACGATGCAGTGCTAGCGTTGTTCAAGCATCTGTACTGTTGTACCGCTTATGCTTGCTGAATGGTGCGCACACACTTCCTAGCGCAGTAGGTACAATGAGTGCTGTATTGACTACTGCCCTATGCTTACACTATGCATGCAATGCACTGCTAATGTGCTGTGCTGATGTGCTTCACATAACAAACAACAGGTCTGAAGATTTGCAAGAAGTAGTCGATGCAGCAGTGTTTGAGCCAGCTACATGGCAGTCACCTGATATGGCACGTACACCTAAGCCAACTACTGTACCAGCACCAACAAGAGATCACTTAGCTACACCTTGTGGTCTGCTGTTTAATGAGCTACTCAGAAGTCCTACTGTACTACTAGACAGTCTAGATAAGGTAAGAAATACATACACATCACTGCTTAGATATTAATGTATATGTGTAGCACGTTTCAGAGTTCGTTAGTGGATGCTACTAGCGATCGCGATTAATTGTACAAGACTAACATTGCAGTACAGTCCTGCCACCTGTATTCTATGTGATTTTATTATGATTGTTGGCGAAATTACAGGTCCACATTGCATGACTGCGACTAGCGCTAATTGTGCACATTGTATTGTGTATGCTTATCTGTGCTCAATTCTGCAACACTAAACAGATGTTAGACACAGCATTGGAGCTTGATACAGGCAAATACAGCTTATCACAGAGTCCAATCATACTGTATGTTATCAGACTGTGTGTACGTGTAGAGGCCTTTATATTATACTTAAAAGATGATGCACTATGTGATGCTACCAGAGGGCTACAAAAGCAACATCGTAAAGCTAACATCATGGAACAGATCTCACAGGCACAGAAACGTATGAGAATGAAGCTCAACAAGGTGAGCTTACTACTTCAATATGTTGAAGTTTCCTGAAACAACATGCAAATTGTGCTGATATGTATGCAAAGCGATTTGGCTGTCCATGTGCACAGTACATGTCTTATCATTGCATTCAATCATTGTTTCTGACGTTGCTGATTGTGTGTTACATGGTGATTGTTATGATTTTGCCTTAGGTTGCATTCCCAATGCTTGAAAGATGGCTTGAGCGTTTAGTTAAACAGCATGATACAGAGGGAGCGTGTCTCTTGCATGCACATCTGCTATTCTTATTCAAGAATATCACTCCTGCTGATGTTAACTTTACTGTAGCTAGTGTCATCATTGCTGCTCATGTATGGATGACGGTACACTTCAGGTATATAAGCAAAACTAGTAACATAGATAGTATAGCATGACACACGATTAGATCTAGTACATGAACGCATGCTTAGTTAAGGTGCATAAGCTTCGTTATAGCGAACGTATGTTTACAAGCTTGTGCGCGATTCAAGCGCTGCACATCGCATGCTCAACAAGCGCTATTGCATGACTTTGCAAAACGTAATATACTGACAGTAAAGCATGTATCATTCATTTGTCTTGTACTCGAACTTGTCTGAATACTACACAATGTAGATTTGATCTAGAAGTAAGTGGTAAGAGCAAGCGTAGTAAGAGGCGTAGGAGGCGTACATCTACTACTAATAATAGTAAACAAACATCAGCACTACAGGTATGTATGTTTATCAAGTACAAGTATACATGATGATGATGAATAGCAGTAGTGCATTATATGCATAGTACGGTTTTCTCGAGTATAGTGTGTTAGGTTGTTTGTATACTGACTGCGGCTTGTATCGAACGTGCTGCTATATTCATATACACACTAATAGATACCACCAACAGAGATATTTGACATTATAGCACAGCACAGGAATAAGATCATGAAATGGTTACGTGCTAATGAGAGTTCACATATACTTAACAGTACTACTAGTGGTAGCAGTCATTTTAAGTCCAACAGTGGTATTGCAACATTCACAAGTATTAGTGAAAATGGTGACATATCAGTTGGTAGTAGTGCTACAAGAAAGCTTGGCACTGATGATGTGCTTGAAGGTATTGTAAGAGTTATCACATCTACTGGTGATAGGCATGCACCAAAAGGAGAAGATACAAGGTAAAAAACGCAGCATCTATAGCATTGTGTTATCTATGTTTTACATACATATATGGTGCAGCAATTAGTAATTGATGCAGCATGTGTGTATGAAATGTACATATACTGCAGCTTAGTAGCTCATTGTACAAGCGCATAGTGTATACTTCGAGCTTTGCGTAGTAGCACGCATACATGATTGAGCGCATCTTGGTGCTAAACTTGAACATTCGTGTTTGCTGGCTTGCATCTTGTTGATAACAGTTTTGTAAACAGACAATGGACAAGCATGCTACGTACAGACTGTATTGGTAGATTTGTGCCAGATATTGATATGGTCAAAAAAGAGTGGTCAGATGAAGTTAATAGAGTCAGAGACTACAGGTAACGAATGCACTATGCATACAAATGCATACATTATACTCATGCATACAATACATAGAATGTACAGTAGCATAGGAGAGTACCAATTGTGATAAGTTAGGATAGTACAGCAGCTTGTATGTTTTGTATCAGCTTAGCTTTCATGTGCTAATATTATCATGTACCATGTCAATCAATTGATGCATGTGTTGTTGTGCATATATGCTTATACACTTGCAGTATGTCATATGGCGAATGGCTAAGGCACAGTACACAAGCTGTTGATGTTGAGATCAATACACAGGCATGTGCTTAATACCACTACTACTTCTTGATAACACTACTATTTCCACTTTGCAAGCCCTTCGCAAGCATGTCTGGCCATATACATAATCATCAGCATGCCTTATAGTACCCGAGATTTGAGACGTGCTGTCAACTGCGCCCTACATGCATGTGACAACATTAACAAGTACATTACACATTGTGTGATAGCATTGCATGCGGTGTTATGTCTTATATGCACTGTTACACACACAGCTTGGCGAGTTTACACTGAAGAGGCATGCTATGGCAACACTACCACGTGAAATAGAGTCACACCATGACTTCATTAGTGTGTTTGGTGCTGCTACTGCTAGTAGTACTACAAATGCAAGAGGTAGTAGTAGAAGCAGTGCTACTATAGGATGTGCTGAAGTGAAAAACTCTGAGCATAGAAAGTGGTTAAGACTTGTTGGTAGAAGGCATGATGTACAGGTAGGTACTTTATGATGCTCTTTATCACTAATAACTCTATGAGCTACTAGTACTGCTTCGCACGCATGCATGTCTGTATCGTGCTTTCATCAGATTCGCAAGATTGCACTTATCGCTGCAATACGAACTTGTTTAACACATCTCTACATCACGCTTGTGGCTGTATGCACTGTGACTTGCTGATCTTTATCTGTATACATGCATTGCTCTTGTAAATGCTATGTGCTGCACAGTACTGGGATAAAGACACACGTATAGCACCATGCCCATACAGACGTACATATCATCATAATGGTGGACCACAAAGTGAACATTGGATAGCTGCTGTGCTAGAGCCTATCAGACAGAAACACTTTCCACAGGTGAAGAATCTATTACTAGAATATCTCAAGACTCGATGCCGTGTTACACTGAATTTAAAACATACTGCAATTCATTCACAGCGTATTGCTAACATATGAAAACATTGCCACCGCCAATAACGTGAGCAAATGCTGTTGTCTTATGATTATCAACTATGTATGCGTTTGTCGTTTGTTTGTGTGTTGTTGTGTGTGATTGTGACTGCAGCTGCAACTGTTTTTACCAGATGCACCTCATGCTGATGGTCAAGCATTTGCAAGGCTAGCTGGTATACATAAAGTACAACAACCACTAGCAGAGCTTGAAAGTAGTGATGATAGCGATAGTGATGTATCAGATAATGATAATGATACTACTGATACTACTGCTGATGGTACTACTAAGGACTCTACTTCTGGCTCATCAGGTAATATTGCAGCTTATGATCAATAATTTGTTTGGCTGTCACTTGCGTAATATATGTGCGACATTTTAGCATGTGGTGTTGTTACCGCAGCATGTGTCTTTGCAACGCATCACAATGCAGCGTCGCATGTTGCAATGTTGATTCACAAACTGTGTGCGTGTGAACGTGCTAATCCTATGTACTTTTTGCTTGATTTGTCATCATTCGCGCTCTTGCATGTTGTTGAATATACAGATGGTGTTGGCTTGCATAGGCGTATATTCTCTAAGGGTAGTAAAGCATCACCAGCAGCAACTACTACTGCAGCTGATGGTAGCAGTAAGACAGACCAGCAACAGGGTGATACTATTGAAGTACAACAACTAAAAGAAGTAGTCGTTATACGTAATCCACCTGCTGTACATGTCTATGATGTTGTGTCACATGGTAGAAGATTCTACAGGTTAGTATGTGTCTTCTTGTAGCAACCTGCTGATGCAATCAGTTAATGCAGTACAAGCATTGCCTACTGTTGATGTTAGTAGCATATAGCGAACAGAACAGTGGCATCTTCAATGTGACCATCATCTGCTTGTTGTTAGCATCTGACGCTGATAGTAGTCAAACCTTCACTGTTATAGCGATGCATGCACTACTTGTTGCCATGTCACTGTATGCAAGCTGATGCCATTGTGTCTTTTGTTGCTATGCACGTGCGCTGTCAAATGCTGTGCATGCACAACAAACAACAGGACACTAGTGTTTGCTAGTAATGTCAGCATGTGCTTGCATCACTTGGCGCCAAGTGCGGTAATGGACAGTACTGATAGTGGTGCTCATTTAACTGGTGGTAATGCATTAACAGTATCATCACAACCTGCACCATCTCTTGTTATCACTAGGAATCTGTATCAAACAGTTGGTATACAGCACTACCTACCAAGCAGGTATACTATCATATTATAACAATAATTCGGCACCGCAAACAGTGATGATTACTACATTTACCAGTGTTCGTACTACTGTCGGCACACTACTTCCAGGCCGCTCATGCATCGCGGTGCTTTGTTAGCAAATACAATCAAAAAGTGTATACACATATGTAGGTACGACGCTTGTCTACCCCGAAGCACGCTAATTGCATGCTTTGCTATCGTGACCATTGCAGGTTAGTGCAAGGCTTACTGCCCACATGCTTACTAGAGCAGTTTGATCTATGGCAAAATGAAGATGATTCGCTGTCTGGTATACCAAAGTATGCTAATAAAGCACGACAACGACAGAGACTAAGCATACTAAGTAGATCACTACCAGAAGAAAGTGCGGCAGCAATAGAGTCACTTAATGCTGCTGCTGGTACACAGCAAGTTGGTATGAGTGTACTAAGAGTTAGACTACACAAGGTACATCATGTGTGATTGTATTCAACATATTCTGCACAATGTTGTTAGTGCTATTGCTGATTATGGTACACGTTGGCAGCTCGGCGTTTCTGCATGATGTGTATATCTGAGATATCATTGTTTTCACCATATGTGCTGCATGAAAGCCGCATACGTCTCTGTAACATTATGTGCTATGCTGTGTATACCTCTATTGTTATGCCATTTGCTATTACTACTTGCTATAACTATAACAGGATCCATCAGTACCATTTGATAAGACAGGGTATGGTAATGCTGAAGCATTTGCTATAGTAGAACGCATAACATATCCACACTTACCATTACCTAAGGGAATGCAAGGTGATGCAGCTGAAAGTATGGAATCATTAATGAATGCTATTGCTGCACCTAAACACAGTAATAATGGTGGTAGTAACAATAGTACTGCAGGTAGCAAGGGTAGTGGTGCTGGTAAACCGCTGGCACGTAAGGACAGTATACGCATGCTGAATGGCGAGGTCAGTAACTAACATGCTGAAGTACTACAACAAGAAGTATATATTATATGTATAGACACGTGCACAGTGTGNGCACGTACACTAGTTAGCATACTGTTCATTCGTTGTGATAAGGGCACTTTGTACACAATGATGTACATAGTGCATTGCACACGCCGTCCGGCCAGATGAATTGGGATTCCATAAGACATGATACTTATGCGTACACACACGGCTGTGCATATATATGTGTATCATTGTGTGTATCTAATACTACACTGCAATACTAAGCAGAAGGTCAATTTGAGCTCAACATCAGGCATTAGTGGTGGCAGTAGTGCTGCTACATCAACACATGATACAAGTCAAGACCAAACAGTGACACTATTGAATCTGCTATATGCTAATGAAGGCACACCACTACATGATCTAGGACACTTACTGATGAGAATTGAAGCACCTAGCCATATACTTGTATGGACTAAGGTATCTGT
Organism: Heterococcus sp. DN1; assembly: GCA_000498555.1. Classification (NCBI taxonomy): domain Eukaryota; class Xanthophyceae; order Tribonematales; family Heteropediaceae; genus Heterococcus; species Heterococcus sp. DN1. The sequence goes on along the minus strand of AXNI01018854.1, from coordinate 3,089 downwards.
TAACATCGTATATGGTTGCATCATCACTTACACCAGTTTATTTCAGCTGTCACTCACTCAAAGCTCTCCATAGGTAGTGCTTGGTCAGTCAGTATGTGCATGCATGCTGTAGGCACTGCATCAGTGTTTGTATCTTTATGCCTGTGGTTGCTCTTGTGTAGCATAGTATGCACGAGCATGCGTGCGATAATGCTTGCCGAGCTATATTGTGCTCAATGGTTTTGCACTGCTTATTTGCTCATCATAACATACAACAGCAACCAGTGACAAGCCCACAAGAGGGCGGTTCTATAGACCTGATTGAGTTACCAAGACTAAGACTCACATTCAGTAGGCGTACCACTACTACTCATAACAGTGGTACTACTACATCACAACTGTACAGTCATGAGGTATGCTTGTGATCTTACTATATGCTGACAGCGCGCACTGCAAAGCGCGCAAATTATCGTTATCTGTGTGTGTCTGTAACATTTCTATCGCTGTACACCACGTTGTGCTTTGTAAGCTGACAGTGCTGCCACGTATATGTTGCAAACTTCTATTCTCCAATTCATCTTCTTGAATACAGCACAATGGTATGTTTATAACAAATAGGAGATCTGCTGGTGTAGAGTCACTTGTTACATGTTTACCCAACTCTATCATACTAGAGAACGGGTAAGTGCAAGTACTTTTACATATTACTTCAAGCTGTTGGACTGAATATGCGCGTATCATGAGTTCGTGTGCTCTTGTACATGATCATCATATTGATACCATAAATGCTGATGCCTGTTTCGCACATGAACGTCACTGTATACATGCATGCCATAACAGGGACAAGGAGCTGTTTGTATTAGTAGCATCAGCAGCTATGCCAGCAAGACCTGATATCAAGGACCTGCCATTTTCAAAGTAAATATCGTTACTGTAACACAATAGTAACATGCATGCTGTGTACACATAAGTGAGTACCCGCCAGTGCCAATCCAATGCTGATGACTGGTACAAGCAGTACTCGCACATTCATCTAATATGTGCAACTGACTAAGTTTTGGTTGCTATATTACTGCTGCGGCTGTTGCACTTACCATTGCCATCAAACACAGTGAGCTAGTGTTTAGCAGAGGTGAAGCACGTTGGTTGCAAGCATTAGGTAGTGATGTAAGGCACTATCTATATCCAGTGCATCCATCAGAAGCACTACTATCAACACCATCACTTGCAGCAGCACTGTATTTACTTCTAATGAGATTTATGGCAAGACAGTATGCAGATGTGTTTAGAATGGTAGAAAGCTGTGTTACAGACATGAAACTAACAAGTGAAGAAGCATCACTGTATAAATGGCTAGGTAGCCTTAAAGCTGATCATCATCCTGATGCTGTAGCTTGTAGACTCAAGATTTCTGCTGTAAGTACCTAACAATTTGCGTTATCACACATCATTTGCGATATTACACTCTGATGGCATGTGCGGCTTGCACCTGCAGTTCTGATTGAAGTGCAGCACTGTAGTAAGGTGCTTTGATGATGTGTTAGCTGTCGTACTTGCCTACTATTTTGTGTTGTCACGTAGTCTTGAAGTAGACGCAAGGTTATATCAACGATGCTGGTTAACGTTACTGTTACATGTGCTTGTGTGTGCTTGNCACACACAATTGCACAATTTGTCTATTGTATACACACTATACTATGTGTTATACACATTACACTATACTATACTATATGCATAATAGATGACAGCACCATGCCCTAATATGACAGAGATATGTCCATGGGATGTTGCTGAACAAGTGTCACTGTATGCTGAAAAGTTTGAGTATGTTAGTGCAGCTTGTAGACTATCAACAGAAGAAGAGTTGATGCTAATAGATAGAGTTATTGCTACTACTATTAATGCTGCTGGTGGAAAAAACAGCCCTTATGCTGCTGCTATCAAACGCAGGTAAGGATAGTTTGTTTACGACGTATTACTGTGCTTCACCCTATGAATCAGTTGGTCTGTGAAAGCATGCAGTGTAATTGTGCAACCTTTACTCGCATCTACACGGCAGTTGACTCGCAACACACTTAATGTATAGCATAGACAACGTTCGTGATGATGTTCAGCAAAGCCTACGCTTTGATAAGGGTGTGCCTTACCGTGGATGTTGACTTTGTATGTGTGTGCTGTTGCATGTGTTATCCTGTTCAAACTGTGTGTATATACATGCAGAGGTAATGTGCTACGTGCATTATCTACAAGCCCACCTGATGTACGTGAAGTAACAATAGCTGTTGATGTACCACAGCTGCCAGCAGTCAAAAGCTTTGATGGCTTTGTTGATAATACTTGCTTAGAAGAGGTCAGTGAGTTGACTTCTTAGTGTAATCTTACACACACTATGACTTCACTCAAAGTCAATATGTTGCACTGTTATGGCATGCATGCAGTATACTGCAGCTCGTTGTATGTGTGCATACAGCTCAGAGCCTACTTGATTGTACAGCTACTGCTAGTATACAGATCTGCATAAGTAGTTTGTGTTATACTGTCGCACTGCATACACGCTGCCACACTAGCTATATCTGCTGAACTAACACATCATGGTTACTTGATTTCTGCTAATATATGCAGGTAGAGAAGAAAGGTGGTATGTTTAGTAAGGTTAAAGTAGCTATTACTGGGGGCTATATGCCACCTGTTGATACTGCTGGTACAACTGCAATAGCAGCACTAAACACATGGCTTGATGCAGAAGACATAGCTAATAATGGGCAACAATTTGATTTAGATGAAGGAAAACATCATCTTGGATTCCCATTCTTGTACTGGTGAGCATCGCAACATCGTAATAGTTATTATGCATATATGCGCTAAAACGATATGCTATGTAGGCTATGTGGTATGTTATGCCTGTTTTACGTCATGTGATGCCATAACATAGTATGGTCTTACGTCATACACAGCTCTCACCATTGGTGCAGTTGACGACAGTTTAGCGCCTCACTACTTACTCAAATATGTGCATGACCTTTTGTGTCTGTACTGTGCTTGTGAACGGCCATCATCACTGCTGCTGTCCACAGTTTGTTGACCGGTACAATCAATGTAAAGGTGTTACC
>AXNI01018787.1:0-11665 GCA_000498555.1 Heterococcus sp. DN1 | reverse complement strand
CCTACTCCCCCATTTTTTTTCTTCCCCGACCACTGCGGGAATCGAACTGGCGACCAGTCGGTTCACAATGTGGCGCAATAGTGCTTTACACTACGACGCCACAACGAAAGTGCTGGCATTTCCATGAGACTAAACTTCACAAGATTGTGACAGAAATGTACTTTGCTGCTGTTCGCAAGTAGCCTCACAACAGCAGAAATCACTAACTACACTGCTAATGAGCTCAGCTGCCTTTTTTTTACATTTATCTCGCATTGAGCAGCCATCTGCAGTGCTCAAAAAGGCACGCTGCACTGACGGCATTCTTGCAATCATCGAGATACAGCTACACTGACAGCACGAAGTCACTGGCATAAACTCGACCATGTTATCGCGCATGCTACAACAGAACTGCACTTTAAGCTGCAGCACGCCTCAGCGATCACAGAACAGAGTTCTAGCTACACACAGCACTCTTCTCAATCAGTTGTAGTTTACTTTAGAGTACGCTGCACAGCTTCACAAGAGTTCATCAGATTACATACTAAAACATGCTCTATATACATAAGAAAATATGACACACAAACTACATACATACCTGTACTAGCTCTCTGTTCTTGTTCTCAAGCAGCTCGCACATATCAGTCAGCTTAATGCCAGGCTTAATGATAGACTGTGCATATCTCCTTACTTCTCTATGTACCTCTGCTGCCAAGCGCACCTGATCAAATGATCAATTTAGTAGCACAATGAGTTACATAGGATGTACTACTTAGTGGCTTGCTTCCATCACTGATGATTAGATTACCTATAAGCTGCATGCATGGCAACACTGCATACGATACAGCTAGAGAATGCAGTACACTGCGCGTGATCAACTACACAAAGCTTCGCTTGTCGTTATATGTATGTATATATACACACCAAAAAAGGCATACTGGAGCCGTCATTCTGCAACGTGCGCTGACCATAGCGACTGCAAGGTCAACATAAGAGCATGTCACATTCAACTACTAAACAGAGGTCAGGCAGCAACTTCATACTCACTAGCCTTAAAGAAGCCAAGCTATGATATTATAATAATGACATTAAAATAACATACTTTAGGGTACAAATCAGCCTCCATACGCTCTTGTGCTCTCTTCTCTTCACTGCCAATGCGATAAGAGTTGAAATCACCAGCGTGCTCTTGGATCTCACCCTCCTATTGTGCGGTTATGCAGATGTAGCGCAAATAAACGTCAGTTAGATGCACAAATATAGCTCCATAATAACCGAAATGACTGTGCAGTATACATATGTAAGGTCATATGCATAGCAACGCTTGACCTTATCAAAAGCAATATGGCTAGCGCGTGCACTTGCGAGCGCAAACTCAGACTGCTTGAAGACATGCGCCGCAACACATCTTTCAACCTAACATGTGCTAGCGTGCTGGCAAAGCACGTACTACAAAACGACAGAATCAGACAGGTAACATGTAACTCACTGGGAAGTTGCCATTACGGAATGCAGGCAGCTCAGCTACAGGAATGGTAGGTGGCTCTGTCTGTCCATACTGCACATAGCTATCTGTAAAGCCTGTGATCAAGCGAGAGAGGCATGGCTTGGAGCCAAATGATGTAGGCACGAAAGGGCCGCTGGCTTTGGCTCCAGCTGCTGCTGCTGCTACGCCATCTGCACCACCACTGCTAGCTGCCTTCTTCTTCTTCTTTTTCTTCTTCTTTTTCTTTGTAGCTGTACTGCCATCAGCAGGCTCATTCTCTACTGCACCATCATCATCATTTTCATCTGCATCCTCTGCCTCCTCTGCGTCTGCTGCTGGCTCTGCAGGAGCAGCCTCTTTCACTGGTTCATCTGGTAGCGCAGGCATAGTGCTAGCTGCTCTCTTTGCGCGTGCCAACAAAAAATAGGACCAGTGCAGAAAATATGGACGGATGGACACTTCCTCTGTGTGAGCCAAACAGGACAGAGCAGTTCTTAAGATGACTCCTGCACCAGATGGGCGAGTAACAGATGCGTACATACAAGCAGACCCTGTAGCAGAGGCAGATGAGCCAGAAATCGATGCAGAGGCAGATGAGCCTACAGACGGCAGCGCTGCTGCAAAGAAAAAGAAGAAGAAAAAGAAAAAGAAGAAAGCTGCTGGTACCAATGCAGATGGCACAGCAGGAGCAGCAGCTGGAGCTGAAGCTAGCGGCATTTTCGTGCCTACATCATTTGGCTCTAAGCCATGCCCAACTCGCCTGATCACAGGCTTTACAGACAGCTATGTGCAGTATGGACAGACAGAGCCACCTACTATCCCTGTGGCTGAGCTGCCTGCATTTCGTAATGGCAACATTCCAGTGAGTTGTAACTACACATGTGTATTCTATCGTTGTGTGGTGCGTGCTTTGCCAGCACGCTAGCACATGTTAGGTTGCAAGCTGTGCTGGTGGCGCACGTTCTCACGCAGTCTGAGGTTGCATGGTTGTGAACGGTGTTGTCTTATTCTTCGATCAAGCAGTGCTGCGCACTGTAAGCATGCAAACGCTGTAAAGTGCATTGCAACACATCATGCAACGTGAAGCTATGCATGCTGCATTTTACTGAGTATTGCTGCATTACATGTGCATAACCGCTCAGTAGGAGGGTGAAATTCAAGAGCATGCTGGTAGTTTCAACTCCTATCGCATTGGCAGTGCAGAGAAGAGAGCACAAGAGCGCATGGAGGCTGATTTATACCCTAAAGTATGTTATTGACATGTTATCATAATGCTATTATTATGATAGTATTGTTTAGAACGGAAACTGCTTTCTTCATACTGCAACAAATGCACTGCAAGCTTCACATAGTGTTGCAGCTTGTAGAGCTGCTGCCTGACCTCAATTCAGCAGACATACACTTATGTGAAGTAAAGTGCTCATCGGCCAGCTCGAGTAGTTTCGCTTCGTTGTTGGCATAGCTGGGTACAAGCAAAGTTGTATATATACACGGAGCTGTCCAGCTGTGTTGTATGCAATTAAGTCTAGCATGCATAGAGCTTGTATATACTCGAGCATGACTAACAACAACACATGTTTTGATCTTGTTTTATCACTGCGCACCATTGTAGGTGCGATTAGCAGCAGAGGTACATAGAGAAGTAAGGAGGTATGCACAGTCTATTATTAAGCCTGGCATCAAGCTCACTGATATGTGTGAGCTGCTTGAGAACAAGAACAGAGAGCTAGTACAGGTGTGTGTGTATGTACTGCTGTGTGTCATATTTTTTTATTTATACAGCATGTTTTAATGCGTGTCTGATAGAGTCTGTTATAGCTGTACAGCATAGTCTAAAGTAAAGTACAACTGATTGAGAAGAGTGCTGTGTATAGCCAAAACTCTGTTCTGTGATCGCTGAGGCGTGCTGCAGCTTACAGTGCAGTTCTATTGTAGCATGCACGATAACCTAATGAAGTTTATGCCAGTGACTTCATGCTGTCAATGTAGCTGTATCTCTATGCTTGCAAGAGTGCCGTCAGTGCAGCATGCATTTGTTAGAACTGCAACGATAGCTGCTCAATGCGAAAACAATAAAAGGGCAGCTAATTAGCAGCACAATTACTTACCCCTGCTGTTGTGGGGCTATTTGAAGATTCAGCAAAGTTCATTTCTGTCAAAATTTTGTGAAGTTTAGTGTCATGGAATTGCCAGTACTTGCGTTGTGGCGTCGTAGTTTAAAGCACTATTGCGCCACATTTTGAACCGACTGGTCGCCAGATCGATTCCCGCTGTGGTCGGGAAAAAAAAAGCAGGGGAGTAGGAAGGCGCCGTGCGCTGGAAGGATCGTTCTGCGGAACGGTTCGACACCGATCTCCTCTTTTTTTTTGTGTCAATGCATTACTATGTGAAATCGCCATGTAGTATCACTGTGTAGTATCACCATATACTATCACCAAGTCGTATCTTACTACGTAATCACTGCGTACCACACTGATCAGTAGTGCCTACTATTTGCGTGCACGCATCTGTGCAGTGTGCAACGTGTCTTGCATCACGAAGCATCAGTTGTGTGCGCTATCTGTACACTTCACACATAAAATATATGCTCATGTCATGCATTACTACGTACAATGCTAATGATTGACTTGCACTACAGGAGCGTGGCCTTGAGCGTGGTATAGCCTTCCCTACAGGATGCAGCCTGAATCATGTAGCAGCACACTACTCACCTAATACTGGTGATCAGACTGTACTGCAGTATGGTGACGTCATGAAGGCAAGTGACACGCCTTCTGTAACGCCATTGCTATGTAACTGTTTTGAAACTGTATGCATCCCTGTTGTTAGTGCTCAGGACTGGTGTTGCATACAACAGTGCTATCCATGTGAGCTGTTCAGCAAAAGCAGTTGGCAACATATGTTTACAGATACGTGAATCGTAGTGTTGTTATAGGATGCATGTACATGAACCAGTAAGTGTGTGTTATTTCACACTGTCTTTGTAGTATTAGTACTATAGTAGCAGCTTCTATAGTTGTAGCAGTGTTGATCTCTGCAAAGATAATATTGCAACTAAACTGTTTTCTCTAAAGAATGCACTGGCACTGCTGTCACTACTTGTACTTTCTGGTGGTATTTACAGGTTGATTTTGGCACCCAGATAGATGGCCGCATCATTGACAGTGCATGGACAGTAGCGTAAGTGTATACTACAAGTATATATATGCGCACTAATAACATGCACTGTCTCGAAGTCACAGCATAGTGCTAGGCTCATCCTGTTTGTTGTAAACAGTCGTCAACTGTGACAGCAGCTGCAGTTGATACATTGCCAGACTCAAGTAGCAGTGAGTGCGTGCAATGTTCGCACACGCAGTTTGTTGATGAGTTCCACTCAAAGTGGCACTGTCACAAGTCAATGACATTGCACTTCACGTGTTCATTGTACTGTTTTTGACGTTACTCTTTGTAACAGCTTTGATGAGCAGTATGACCCTTTGCTAGCAGCAGTCAAAGAAGCTACTGATACTGGCATAAGAGCAGCTGGCATTGATGTACGACTAGGCGATATTGGTGCTGAGATTCAAGAAGTAAGTGCTTGATCAGTGAAAGCTCGCACTGTTTTCAAACACGTTTCTTGCTTGCAATAGGCTGTTTGAGCAACTAACTGAAGTAGGCTGTCAATGGTATTGTGTCAATTATACATCTGCTTTATGCGCAAGTTATATCTTACATTGCTGTGCGTGCATTGAAATCACTTGAGCATCAAGTTGCACTCACTTAACTACTTGTACATGTGTGCATCCGGTTGCTCTTTGTTCTCAAAAGGTAATGGAGTCATGTGAGATAGAGTTGAATGGCAAAACATATCCAATCAAATGCTGCAGGAATCTTAACGGTCACAGCATCATCCCTTATCAGGTACCTTACATACACTAGTAATCTCACTGTTGTATATCACACTACCGCCATTGTTGTATTTTTATGCTAGGGAGATTGCTAAGTGTGAATAAGTTCACTGGTACATTGTATACATAGTTATGGCATGCGTACTGACAAACTGTGGTGATTGCGCTTACGCTGTTATGTGCGTACTACTTGCTGATACTGCTGCAGATACACGGCAGCAAGAGTGTGCCAATAGTGCGCAACAGTGGTAACACTGACATAATGGAGGAGGGGGAGTTCTACGCTATTGAAACATTTGGTAGTACTGGTAGAGGCTATGTTCTTGAGGTAATGCTATGCTTTTTATTCATATAGTATGCATGTAGACACTGCTCGTGAATGCACACGCACACTGTGTACTCTTTGCTAGTCAGCTTGCTAATGTTGATTAGCATTTGCAAAGCTTTGACATGCGCATACTCGCTAGCAGCAGTACTGAGATGCGACAGTGCACTGGTGTGACCATGACCGTCATAGCATGCATGCACCGTACAGTGCCAGTGCCTTAAGCTATTGCAGTAGTGATCACTATAGTATGTGCATATACACTGCAGCATGCGCATACATGTGCCTAGCCTCCTATGCTGTAGCGCACGTATGCTGTGTGCACGTTCATCAATGCTTACAACACAGCTGCTCTGACTTTGATCCTGAGCTGTTCTTACGCAGTGGCGCGTGTACTACATGTATGTTGATATGCTATTTTGTATATAGGATGGAGAGTGCAGTCATTATATGAAAGATTTTGATGTGCGCCATGTACCTCTGCGGCTGCCTAAAGCAAAGCAGCTGCTCAGCCATATCAATAAGACATTCGGTGAGGACACATACAAGTCTGTAGCTTATTCGCGATGCATGCGCTATGAGCCGTCTGCTATACTAAACCGCTTGTATATGCAGTACCACAAACTACATGTAGCTAACAATAATGGTCCATATGTGACGAGTAGCTTTGTGCACACTGACAGCGGTGCGTTGTGTACTTTTTCAATCTTAACTTACTGTGTTTGTTTGCCTTTGCACTGTAATGTGATTGTACCAAATGTATTATGCACAGGCACACTGGCATTCTGCAGGCGTTGGTTAGACAGACCTGATGGTGGTAGTACATTTCTACATGGATCACATGGTGGACAGCAGGTATAGCTTACTTTTTAGTATGCACTGCAGTACGCACTGTAATACATATACTGCTGTGGCGATCACTGTACATTGCATTCGAGTGCTGAATCTTAACTCAAGAGCAAGTGTGATAGTCGAATTCTGATCAAACAGACTGCAAACAGTTGCATGTGCTACATGACATCAGCTGTTGCAGTGACTATTGACTGTGGTGTGAGCATACTGTGTGACGCTAGCTCACAATCTGCACTGTGGCTCGCTGTTGCTTGCTGATGTTCCAACAATAACACACACAGGAGAAGTACTTAGGAGCACTTAAGCACTTGTGCGATGCTGGTGTCATCAATGCATGCCCGCCTCTGTGTGACATTAAGGTATGTGTACACTAGACATCTTCATTGAGCTAGTACCACTGTTTGGGGCTACTAGTATGATATATGTCTCAGCGCAATCATGAATCATGATACAGCACTACTATTGACTGCTGCGTAGCACTGCGGTGCAAGTAACACGTCAACAGTTGCTAGTAGTGTGTACTTGCCAACCACCCGCCCGACTGCTGTGACACATAGTGCTTGTTTGCTAGTACTCTATTCAATTTCACTGTGTTGTGTCCGTTGTGATGTGTGTCTCCATTGCACTCTGAAACACTAGGGCTCATATGTAGCACAGTTTGAGCACACATTCCTGATGCGGCCAACATGCAAAGAGATACTGAGCAGAGGCGATGACTACTAGTGTGATAGTAGTACCAGTAACATAAATACAATGTTAGTTGACAGTTTAGTTGCTATAAACATGCAGTCGTGAGCTGCTGAGTGCTGTACTTACACAGTGAACGATAGCAGATAGCGCACAGTCAAGGGCTGCAGGGACGTGTGTGCACTCATGCTGCGCAGCGGTGTGCATGTATCAAGAGAGTGGCTTTTACGTATACAGACACCTCTACAGCATTGCCACAATCATACAATGCCGTTGTGCTAGTGGTAGTGGGCAGCCGTCGCTGCATTGTCTTTGTCCACTGTACACAGCGAACTTTTGCTCTACTGTATACAGCGAACTATTTGCTCTAAAGTTTGAGCTGTAGCGCATCACAGTTCTGACATAGCGATATAGCAGCTGCGAATCACAACTCAAGTTGGTTGAGCAGTATTGACATGCATTATATATAGTTGCTGCTGTCAGTAGCGCACACACAAAACCGCAACTGGCACTATCGCTGTAGCAAGCACTCACGCTTCTATAGACGCTGCTGCAACAGCTGCTGTTGTTGTGTCTACTAAACTATCACTAGCAGTAATATCTAGTTCTACTGGCACTGCATCAGCAAGAGGTGGCACACTGAACGGCTCTTCTGTACCATGCAAATTTCTCTGTACAAGAACTGTGGTCACTTTGACAGTGTACAGATGTTTGTACAGGTGGTAGTGCCTGAAGTAGCTGTTTACTGTGTACTCTGTAATAGCAGCTGCGTCCTGCATGTGGTGTGTATGCAAATGAATACGCATATCAAGCATTTAGCATGTGATGCAAGCATTGCAGCATCAGCACACGGTGCCATTACACAGCGTGTACTACTACGACTGTCGCACATAAAGCAGAGTCGCAAAGCTTCAGCTACTTGCGCAAGTGCACTATAAGCTAAGCTGTTTGCAGCCGAGGCTTAACGACTTGTTGCTTGTGCAGCATGATGTACGTTAGCAGCAAGAACTTCGCGCGAACACGCTGAGAAGTGCTTCTTACCTTTATGCACATGCTACACACTCCAACATTGCACAGCATTGACAGCAGAAAGCTCACAAAACATTGTACAACTTGTATCATACTTGGGATAGTTATATGACAACTCACTTCGAGTGTAAAGATGCCAATGCTCCAGGGTGGTCTTTCAACACTATGCTGCAACACAAGCTCTTTGAACCGCTCAAAGCTAGCTTTTACGCCACTGACTGCATCATCTGTTGCTAGATCCTGCAGATACAGGTATGTTGTGCATATATACTGTATATCAGCATAATGTGTACGCACAGTACAGAGTGTAGCAAGCTGTATGCTTCAGACAGTGTCGCGTGATGGCAGCACAAGACATTCAGGCAGTGACAAGAATCTTGCAAAACTGCGGGAAGCAGCACATTTCAGTTGCTTGTTCAAGCTGCAGTAGTACATTTATGAAGTGCTTGCTACCGCCTAGTTCAATGAACAAGGCACACCGACAACTTATCGCTTAGACAGAAGTCAAACTGCTCCAGGTTTCAGACATATACTTCTCGTATAGCACAGAAAACAGATGTAGAAACATACCTCTGTGATCACTTCATGCATGATAGACATGTAAGTGCTAGACTTTCTTGCATCAAACCGCTGCTCCTTACAGAACGCGTAGTTGTAAAAGTGGAAGTCTACTAGCACCTCCTGCGCTTCACTCCGATCTGCTGCAGCTGTGCCACAAGGACAACATCAACCAGCAAAGCGACTAGCAGTCAGTGCGTAGTGCTTTGAAGCTCGCACGCTACGACGTAAGTAACGATGGTGCATGTTGGCGTGTGATGTTGCTAGCAAACAGCGTGCTATGTGCTGTATAGAGCTCACCTTCAGGGCCAAGCTTCAGAAATGCTGCTAACATGTCTCGACATTGTTGCGCCTCCAGAGCAGCCTCCAGTTGATTCATCTGCATTTGAAACAAACAGCAAGCAGTCCCGAAGGTGTTCAGCATGCAATATAGTGCAAATGTAGATTTGCTGGGACCAGCCTGTGTGCATGCATCAATGCGTTGAAATGCCTGCTTAATGGGGTCATATACGTTGCTCTGCATAAGACAGGGGGCAAATAGGCCTCGCATTGCAGCTATGCACTAGTAAAACTCAAAACTTCAAGCTCGCGTTACCTGCTCTTCTGACAAGCTCTTCCATAGGTTCCAAGTAAGTCTCGCACTATCTGTATACGCTGACATTGACTGCAGGTCGCGCACGAGGAGCAAGTAAACCACATGCAACGGTCAAGTGCCAACGGACAAGTGCAAGTACTTGAAGTTATGTTTTAACCGACAAAGCGTGAGCACTGGGTGACACTATGCTCGCTTGTACACTAGTAGTTGTCTGTATCGTATGTTCATGTTGTATTTATAGAGGTGCGCGGCATTCACACACCAAGCATTGTTCGTCGTCATGTACACTACCACAGCCGCGCTGGTGCTGCACTTATTACACAGATTGTACTGATCACTATGCTCTTCTGCACTGTAGTTGCTTTGGTAATCAGCAACAGACTACAGTGTTGAGCTCTACTACTACAGCTGCTGCTGTAAGCTACGTTCTACTATTATGAGAAGTCACGGTCTGGCATGAGCCTTGGCGCTGCAAGCGTCCATAGATACAGCAGCAAGCAGGCCCACTGACCGGATGCTGTTATCCACATCGCCGCTTTACCATTTTTGGGATCTGCACGAGCACCAGCAACAACAACAGCACATTGGAGGTGTATGTGTGTAGTATGCAAAACAAAGGCTCTTCTGCGCGCGCTGTCACGTGACTGCTACAGTACATGTGGTTCATGTATACAGACATGATGTTGTTACATTCTGTAAGGGTGGCTACTGTACTGCTTTGCAGTATAAATGTGCACTGCTAAAGTGATAGGTATAAAACATACCTGACAGAGTGCTGTTATCAACAGTAGCGCTACCTTCTGCTGTCCCGCTCTGTGATGAGAGAAGCGTAGCAGTAAGACACGTGTTCATGAGCATATACTATCCTTGTAATGCAACGAAATCGTGATGACAACCTACAGTACAACACCTGCATCACTAATAGAGCTGATATCAAACGCTGCCAATGTTAACTCATTGTCACTAGCAGCGAAACACTGCTGATCATTCATCAGTGTAACCAACCCCAGCAGTAGTGATGAAAGGCAGTATAAGCAGCAGTGTGTAAGATGTGACTGGAGTGTTACATACACACACACACACACACACACACACACATACACACACACACCTGTACAACGCCCCAGTTAGTGAGCATCATGCCAAAGAACATAGCAACAAGCACCATAACTATATTAAACTTCCAACCGTCACCGCCATCATCAGGTTCTACTGCTGCTTCTGCTGTACTTGTAGCAGTAGTGCCTGATGCATTGCAGTTAGCAGTAAGATGCAGAGGAGTGCGCATGTACACAGTGGCGTGTAAGAGAGCTTGCAGTAGCAGTGCAATTTGAAGACACGTGTGCAAGTAACAGTGCGCTACATCGCTGCAAGACAACATTTGGCATGCAACTGCGACGCACAGTAACGCAACCCCGCGCAGAGCCTCAGTAACTGCTGAGCCAGTAACTGTCATGAGCCAGCAGCACCACTCAATAGTACTTGCATTATGTGTACGACACTGCAGCAGTGATTAGCAGATGATCAGCCGTTATTTACCGTTAGTGCCAGCTCTATCATTGATAGCATTAGCGCCAGGTGCAATGAACGGTGCTTGTGTTGACGGTGAACCCCCGCTGCTAGCTGCTGCTGCATTGGCTACTGATGTTTCCTGTATGTGTCAATCACAGCAACACCACAGAGAGCCATCAAGCCAAAAGGGGCAATACAACAAGCGCTGTTGAGTCGTAGCTCAACTCATCAACAGAGCTTGACTAGTGAGCTGCAGCAGCATGATGTACAACTCAGGAAGCTGTTCTGTATCGTAATACTACTACTTCAGCTATACATCATCATCATCATCACTATCGTGTGTGTTCAGGTCATATGATCAGACTACTACGTATACTCATAGTAACGTGCACACAAGACTACAGAAAGCGAGGCAAGGCATATTACTGCGACAGTTACCGTTGAATAATCGTTGAACACTAACCGTTGTAGGTGGAGTGTCACCTCCTAGCAGTTTAGTTACAGATGTGCTGGCATCAGCACAGATCCACATCAGTGACAGTATTGTAAGCACTAAGCCAATAGCGATAGATGTGTTATTCTGACTGGAGCCAACAAAAGGGTTGCACTCTGCATTGGGGTTCTTGCCAACCTGTATGTATGCAGTAGCAGTAGTGTACAAAAGGAAGACACAGTACAATATAGAGGCGTAACAAGCCGTCTTTGTTCATCAGCCACAGTGAAACAGACTGTTGTTGTTGTTGTTGTTGTTG
>AXNI01018726.1:0-10855 GCA_000498555.1 Heterococcus sp. DN1 | reverse complement strand
GCTGCTGCTGCTGTTACCGCTGCCGCTGCTGCTGCTGTTCACTAATGCTGTCCTAACTGCTGCTGCTGCTGTGCATTGAGCCTCTCAACTCTGTCCTGTATCCAGTCATGTATAGCACTGACCACTTCATCAGAGGCATTTGTGAGTAGATCATGCAGCATACCATCAAGTGGTACTACCTCTCTACTGCGTGAAGGCTGCTGTGCATCAGGAGGAGTCTTTGCTTTGTCACGCAGCAGCTCCGTGCCTGAGTTGATAACAGCACATAGCAACGCTGTGTTCATGATGTTGAGCATAGCGCGCGCGTGTTTGCTGCTGCAATGATTCTTAAAGTTTTCAGCATAGCGCAGCACAGAAGCACTATACTGAAGCACACAAGCTTGAACGTACTATATGCGCACTACACTGTACAGTATACATACCACTATGATAGTACTACTTGCCAGTTATAAGCTGCAGTCGCTTCTGAGGTCAACTACGATCAAAGCAGTAGTGTAAGTGTGCACTGACCTTTGAACTGTACTATAGCATCTCCTGGGTCATGCAATGACAGGAATGGGAACTCCACCTCAGGTAGAGATGCTTCAATATGACTGCACATGTCCATCATGTTCAAGGCCATGCCTAGCCTCATATTGCGACCCCAGCCTAGAGACTGTTGGTTTGTGTGAGTAATAGTAGTACAGTGCAGTGCATGTCAGAATTGAGCTGTTTATACTGTGCTCGTACATTGTGCAAGGGGTGTCAGCACTTCCTGCACGCGAGCAGCAACGATCATCATCTACTCTACAAGACCCGCATGCTCTATAGCTCCATTGGGCTACACTGGGCCCAAAGAGCTAGTTGCATGCAGGCGAGCGTGTTAGCATCATATACTGCAAATTTGAACGTGTGTGCGCAGTAAGCAATAGCGCCCGCACCTCAGGAGTTGTCTCCCAAGAGTCTTGCAAGCATGCCTCCATGTCCTCTGGCCTCTTCCAGATAGCTGCTGGCACAGCTACACTCTCTAGCATGTTAGGCACAGACCACTCTGGTATTAGAGGCACTATGAAGTACCTGTTCAAAGCGGCAGCAGATACGATACCAATGAATCAACTCTGAGTCGATGATTACAGCTACAGTTTTCATGTATGCTGAGCATCAGCAGCGCGACTTGAGCACCTTAGAAAGCAAACGCCACACCCATGGGATAGTGATCAATGCGACTGTACAAGTGTATGCGATGTTGTAATGCAGTTTTTTTGATGTCAAAAGCAATACCTCAGAAACCAGCACACTGGCTTAGGTGGCGGGTTGCCTCTGATAGCAGGTGCTACTAGGCACACCCCTGCAAACCTCTTAGCAACCTGCAGCGCTCTATCATCAGCACTGCTACTACTTGAAGAAGCACTGCCAGTAGCACTGCTGTCAGTAGCAGTGTCAGTGGCTGCAATAGTAGCTGTAGCAGCGCTGGTGGCAGCAGCTGCTGCAACCTCTTGCTGCAACCGGAGTCCCAGTGCTATAGACTGTCCGCCACCGAGTGACTCTCCGCTGATGAAGATAGGCACCTGTGCTAGCCGTTCTGCTTGCTGTGGCGTTAGTCCTAGGTTGTAGCTGCTGTTAGCACTAGTGTCACCAGCACCAGAAGCAGCAGCTGCTGTTGCATCACTCACGCTTGGTGGCGTATCGCTGTCAGCAGTAGTAGTAGTTGCAGCACGTGTTTCATCGCTAGTGTCAGCAGCAGTAGTGCTGCTGTTGACTGCGTTGGGGCCTCCTGCAATGAGGTTCAGCAGGTGCCTGTGGTCATCCAGCCAGTGTTTCCAGTCCAGTGTATAAGCTCTTACACCCTGATAAGTTTGGACATGCAGATGCGTACAGTTAACAGTCAGTCTAGCGTATCAGCAGTAAGGAAAAATATCGCAACTAACTGCATTGACTACTGATGTAAAAGAGAGAACATGAGAACACGCTGTAGCAACTAACCTCTGAGTAGCCGTGCCCAAGCAGATCAGGTTGAATAACAGCTATTCCTCTGTCGCACAAGTGCTGTCCAAAGGCTTGCTTGGGTGGACTGCTGCTGTGCCCACCATAGCCATGTTGGAACAGTAACACAGCTCTAATAGATGCTGGGTCTTCTGGTACATACACTTTCAGATGCAGCCGCTCTCCTCGAGTGGAGAGGTAGAACAGATCGCCTTTGGGCAGATTACCTAGGCTCTTCCTTGGAGCTGGCATGGTGCCTTCAGGCAGGTCCTCCTCGCCAGGTTGACGGCTTGCTTCTTGTGTCATGCTGCTGCTTTCCTTCGCACACAAAGAGCAGTCCAGATTGAAAGCAAGAAGATAGCAGACAGCACTCTCTCCCACACGCACAGAACAGCGGTGGCGCGTCAACCGGGCCGAGCGGTTGAAAACCGTTGGCACATTTTCATCGCGAGCCTCCCTCCAGGGGCGCTTGTTGCTGCAATGCGCATATCAGCATGTCTGTTATTAGCAGGGCTCGCGGTGATCCACTGTTTTGTACTGCCAAGTTCAAGAAGTGCGATCCGCGCTTCCAGGCCTCGTCATGCAACACACCTTGCAGCAGGGAGCCATGACGGCTTCGTGTCTAGGCGATCTGTGCTGGCTGGAACGGCAGCAGTGACATGGGCAGCAATTGCATCAGCAGCAGCTCCTTCAAGAGTGAATGCTGCCACTTTAGAGAAGTAAGATCTCTTACACAACTGCTTGAAATGCATGATTCTGCTCTGTATAAAATCATTCAACCTCTGACTGTTGCATTGAACTGCTGTGCATTCTGGCAGGATGACGCAAGTGC
The DNA here is from genome assembly GCA_000498555.1 of Heterococcus sp. DN1. Classification (NCBI taxonomy): domain Eukaryota; class Xanthophyceae; order Tribonematales; family Heteropediaceae; genus Heterococcus; species Heterococcus sp. DN1. The sequence continues at coordinate 8,061 of AXNI01018726.1, read as the reverse complement.
TGGGCGACATTGAGAAGAGCCCGAATGACTCGCGAGCTTACCGCGCCATCATACTGCCTAATGGCCTGCGCGTACTGCTGGTGCGTACAATAGGCGCTTACTTGCCCAATTATTGCATCAGCTTTATATAGTAGCTTTGCAAATCCGGCTTATGCAGCAGATGCCTGTGCTGGCGGCACTAATCAAAATTTCTGAAACATGTGATCACTGCAAGTGCAGTACTCAGTAACTTTAAGCGGTATCGACTGTTGTACATAGATGCGCAAGCAGTGACAATCATGTCCGTTCCACACCTTTACTGCGTCTTGCTTTGCACACTAAAAACAGGTGAGCGATCCTACAACAAAGCAAGCAGGAGCAGCACTAGACTGTCATGTAGGGCACTTCAGCGACCCAGCAGATATGCCTGGCCTTGCACACTTCTGCGAGCACGTGAGTTCATTGTTAAAGAAATCTTCGTGCACAACTGCTTTCATTGACCATCTTGCATACTATCGATTGCAGCTACTGCTTATGCACACCTGTGCGCGCGATTTACAGCAGCGCCGTGATATGCACTAGATGTGTACAACTGCGAGTGTTAGCACTATGAATAGCTAGCTGATGCATGTGCAGTGTTGCATTGAACTCTTACATGTTGCATCAGATGCTGTTTCTAGGCACAAAGAAGTACCCAACAGAGGGTAGCTATGCAGCATACTTAGGTGAGCATGGTGGTGGTAGTAATGCATATACAGATACTGAAGACACAGTCTACTTCTTTGATGTTGGCAGTGACTCTCTGAAAGGAGCTCTCGACAGGTAGGCTGTAGATATCAATTAGATAGTACATGACGTCGTACTATGTACATGTGCAGATTGTGTGTGTGACTGGTATAGCAGCGCCGCTGCATGCACAGTGCAGCTGTAATGTACGTCACTTGTGCGCGAGGTGTCTGTAACTGTGCTAAATTTCAGCTGACTGATCAAAACCGTATGTAACAATAGACACAAGTCAGTATCACTGCAGCTTTCGCCAAGTGGTGAGTTGTTATGACAGTTACACTATCATTTACATCCTTTGCACATGCACATGCATACCTATATATACACACGCACTTATACACACACAATCTACACACTTCTACACAGGTTTGCGCAGTTCTTCATCTCCCCTCAGTTCACAGCAGCAGCCACAGGGCGTGAGCTGAATGCTATAGAGAGTGAGCATGCCAAGAACTTGCAGAGCGATGGCTTCAGAAACTTTCAACTGCAGAAACTGCGGGCAGCTGCTGATCACCCTTACTCTAAATTTGGCACTGGCAACAAGTAAGTAATGATATCCTTAGCTCAATTTATCATGTTCAAATTGCATGTTGAAGTTTTATGTGCAATACGTAGCAGCTTGTAACACTGTCGCTGCACTTTGCAGTGGTTGCATTGCTGTTTACGGGTTCATACATTATGTACATTAGACAGCTAGCACTGCACTATCGCTCTAGTTGATATGACTCTAGTCAATATAAGCATTACTACTGCAGCTAGTCGTAATGACAAGTATATGATCATCACATGGGCGTGTTGACAACTGTCAATAGACCATTGACTGCTGCTACTGCTACGCGGCCGTACACTAACACTAACACTACTGCTACTGCTACTGCTATCGTTGCTGCTGTTATATCAGAGAGACGCTACTGTTAGAGCCAGCTAAGCTTGGTTTTGATGTGAGAGACAGGCTGCTAGAGTTCTACTCACGCTACTACAGCGCTGACCAGATGACACTCTGTATTGCTGGCAAGGTGACTCGATCATGAAACATCACTGCTTCAGCCACAAAGTGTAGTTAAGTAGCATACAGTGCAGTGATGCGATGCACAGTACAACTACAGCTTGCATGCACGTGCACACAGCTACTACTCGTGTGCTGGCTGAGCGTATGTAGCATTGATTCAGGTCTTTCGCTGACTTCTAAGAACTGCGCCAAGTAGCAATAGACCAGTGCTAACACACACCACAGCTGCTATACATTCCTATAAGAAGTATATATTTGTGCTTGTACGTGTTGCATTGAGTGTACATCACAGGAGTCTCTGAGTCAGCTGCAGCGTATGGCAGAGGAGCTGTTCACTGCAGTACCTAACAAGAACGTTGGCTCACCTACACTAGAGTGGTCTGGCAAGGTTGCACCCTTTCCTGCGCAGGTAGAGATTGCAGCTATACTTCATAATGATTGCATCTTCGTGCTATGTTAGCTAAAGCAGAGCTGTCAAAACTGATGCAATTTAGGAGATAGTGACGTGCTGCTGCTAGCACATTGAAGGAGCGCACTAGATGGCTGCAGGCAGCTACTGTACTCTGTGATCAGTGCATACTCGGACACATCATTTATACTACACAATGATGTTAAGCCTTTACGCTATGTCAGCAGCTATCAGAGATACGTGTGAACAGTGCCACAGTGCCTCAGCGTGTTCATTTGCTATAGTCAATTGATGACAATCATGCGTTGCACTGCACTCTAGCTGTACTTAGTATGACACAGTGTGTAGTAGGTACGAGTGCTCACACTTCATGCATGCTGCTGCTGTGTGTCTGTGTGCTGTGTGTGCATGTATAGGACGCACCGACAGTGTACAAAGTAGTACCAGTGAATGATGTTAGAGTGGTCAGTATTGCATGGCCATACACCTTTGCAAGTACGTACTTCATTCCACACTACACTACATAACTCTACACAAGCTTCATCACAAGCTAGTGCTTATGACTGCTGCTGCGGCAATGTGTGAATTCTGTGATGTGCTGAGCACTTGAGCGGAAGGCTGCTGAGCAATCGCGCTATCAGACAAGCTATCAGTAGCCATAGTGACGGCAATCAACAAGCACAGCTCTTGTAGTGCTAGCTAGAATGTGCTGCTTGTATAGCATATGTTTGTGACTAATGCTCTGGTGTACATGCATTGTGTTGAAAACAGATGCTGAGGAGAAGTGTGCAGTACTACTGTCACACCCTGATCAGTATATAGGAGCACTACTAGGGCACGAAGGGCCTGGTAGTCTACTCAGTTACTACAAAGCAAAGGTAACGATCAGTTGTTTCTCTAGCATACTGTATGCATGAGCTAGTCTATACAATGCTGACTTACAGACGTTGTTGTGCTGTGTGCTGATGTAGTGCTGCATGTACAATGCAAACTGACGGTAGTGCCTTGAAGCAGGCAGCTTGCAGTAGCTCACCACACCAGTAGGAAACTATTTTGGAGGCTAAAGTGCACTTACACACTGCAATGGCGTAGCACAGCGCTATGCATACGCTGCAGCTCCTACTGCTGCTACTACTGCTTCATGTGTACATAGATTGCAAGTTGATAGTTCCAACTATGTCAACGATTGTATCACTTGCTGCTGCAGGACTGGGCAAGTGGTGTAGGCGTAGAAGTGTCTACTATAACAGATGACTTTATGACACTTCAAGTAGACATACAGCTCACTAAGAAGGGGCTAGCTGAACAGCAAAAGGTACTGTAATAACACATAGTGAACACACATTCTATACACAATCAGAAGTCATGCTAGTATGCTGCTTTATGCTGTTTACTGCAGGTTCACAATGCATGCATACTATGCGCCACGTTCTGCTATAACGCCTCCAACATTTCTAGTAGAGTGTAAGCTGCTATTTCACCTTACTAACACGCTGGAGTGCTTCAGTGACGTTGCTTGTGCAACCACACTGCAATATAGGTTATAGAGGGCGTGTTCAGTTACTTGAAGCTAATACGACAGCAGGGCATACCTGACTACATATACGATGAAAGAAAGGTGAACTGATACTAGATCGCACACCACTTCTTAGTATAACAGACAATGTATCAAGTACATGTAGTAAATTACGATACAAACCACAAGCAACATGCATGTTTAGCAGTGGTTGTTCTTTATTGCAGAAAGAGGCTGCAATGTGTGCACTACACTACAGCAGAGTAGAGGGTTGCTGTAGCTGTCTACATGGCTGGGGTGCATCACTTCTGCCCGCATCGTAGTTATGTAGGGCTGCAGTTGCCTTCGTTCAGCTGTAGCAGAGTGTAGCAACTGCAGCACTGGTGAGCACTGCTGCTCGCGAGCAGTCGCTGGCACAATGTGCGCTGTCAGCTTGTAGAGGAGCTTCTCCCAGCAATGGCTCCTGTGTATGGGTCACATGTACTGCAGCTGCCGCTTGAAAGCATCACACCCACCGTGCACACTAGGCATTGTAGTTGCCTTCAGAGACCGTTCTGTGTTGCTACTCATACTGATGGCTAGCATGGGCTCTCGCATACACATGTGTGTCTATGTATGCACATATCCATCATGCATGCATATTACCCTCACACTGCCACAGCTGCTTGCACCAACTAAACTGCGGTTGTGCAATGCTGCTAACTAACACTGCTATGACAGGTGTTGAGTGAGATAGGCTGGCAGTTTCAAGAGAAGTCCTCAGCAGGGGCACTTGTTGGTGCACTGGCTAGCAATCTACAGCAGTACCCTGTACAGCAAGTCATATCAGGGCCATCTCTGATGAACAAGCCTGACAAAGCTATCGTTGCTAAGCTGCTCAGCACACTCAGGTACACGCTATACTCATACCTCATACTGCACATAATGGAGTGTACACATGCTACAGCGTGTATGCTGCAGTGCGTTGCTTGTAGCAGTAATAGTAGTGTAAGCGAGGCACTGTAACGCTGCAGGTGAATCTGATGTTAATAGCAGCAGTTTGTGACTGTGCGCTGTTGCTGTGAACCGTTGTAATGTATTACAGGACGGACAACCCTCTCGTAACTATCTTGGCTAAGGTACATTTGTAGCACATACTTCATAAAGTACCATCATCATTTATTGGAACTTCTTGACACTTCACTTGTATGCTTTAGTCTACATGACTGCTGTTGGCTTTGCGGAGCAGGCAAGTCAATTGCTGGATACAATTGGTGTTTAGGCAATAACGGTGGCAGTATAGGCGATGCCTTGCAATAGCACGTAGTGCTCTAGTGCTGTATGCTCCTCCACAATTTAACTTTAGCACATACACAGAGACGCCCGTAGTAACTAGGCACTGCTGTTGAGTGTGGCTAGCTGCGTGGGCGCTGCTGTGCATTGCTCAAGTTGGGGCTCGTGCAGTTGCAATGTCATGAACACTGTGTTATGCAGCAGTAAGCGCACTCATATACGCTCAGTGATAAGCACTGTTGCTATAACAGACAGCTTGCTCAAATACAGTGCTGCGCATAAGCTGCTGTTATAGCAACCCCACTAGTACAGCTCGTATCGAAAGCGCAATGCTTACAACATACTCAGACATTCTATTATGACGGCGTGCTATCGAGAAGAAGGAAAACAAGCACTGCTGTCGTTATATATAAGAGATGGCCTGCAGTGGTACGCAGTAGTTTACAGTAGGGCTCGTACAGCTCCAACTTTTGACGAAAGATTATATCTTTTTTCGGGCGACTGTGTTGTTGACCACTTTGTTCTAGTGACTATAGCAATGCAGTCGCTGCTGGTCTTTACTCAAGTTGGTGCTAGTGAAGCCCGCAACGCAATCAGTACTGTGCGGTGCTGCAAGCCCCTCGATGATTGCTCTGCACTGATTTGCAGTAGTAACGGTTAGCGTTCGTATCAGCGTGTGTGCATGCTGTGCACACGCCATAGAGCGCGCTAACACTAGTGTTTTGCATTGCATCAGAGCGCCAACGCTAACTATAAAGTGTTGCTACTGCTGCTGCTGATGCCACTGTTATGCCAACAAACAGGACTTTGCGCCAATAGCCAAGCAGAGGGAGAGGTGGTATGATACAGCATACACTACTGAGAACTTGAAAGGGTATTTACACACAACATGTTCATACAAAGCTTGTCTGTTGTGTACAGCCTTAACTTTGGGCGCAGCTGGTCTGTACACGCACGTGTCAACGTAGCACGACAGTAGCTATTGAACTGATGCTACAGGCAAACCGCTTCGTAAGCAATGTCTCGCACTGCACCTGCAGGTCGCTGTCTCTCACATTCTACAGCCACACACTGCTGTCGTAACTACTGATCTCATGTACTACTACCTTATGTTATGCTGTGTGCGTACACACAGAGCTGCAGCACAGTGGTCTAAAGCACCACTGGTAGCAGAGCTCAAGCTGCCGGGTCCGAATCCGTTCATTCCGCGCGACCTAACGGTTAAGAACGGTAAGACAAGGACCCCTAAGGCAGGCGATCCAATCGTTGCACCACGCATACTGAAAGAGACTGACAAGTGGCTGGTCAACTTTAGAGAGGATGACATCTTTGGTCAAGTACGTACTACAATCCATGTATAGTTATCTTTGTTATTCCTGCTATTGGTAGTGCTGTGTGCTAGTGTTGACTGGTCGATGATACATGCATTGTTAAGGCTACTAGTGTTCAAGCAGTACGTTGTTAGCACAGAAGTGCTGCTGCTGCTGCTGCTCCTGTACTGTATTCAACGCTTCATATGATATTCGATGCATCAGCCAGCTCTACGTGCTTTAGGTTCTGGCGAAGGGTTGACAGTGTGTCATGTAACTAGCTTCACGCATGCGCTGATTTGCTCTGTCTGTATCTTCAACTTTGCGTTTGTTCATGCACTTCTGCTTCGACCATGCATACTACAGCCTAAAGCATATGCATACTTTGAGCTCATCACACCAGAGGTGTACAGCAGCCCTCGTGCAGTAGCAGCACTAAAGCTGTTCCAGATGAGCGTTGATGATGCTCTAAGCGAGTACAGGCAAGTCCACTGATATATATTTAGCATTAGTAGATGCTTATACAGACGCTGAGGCACACTGCATCAGTACATGTGCGCGTAGCTGGCAATGCGTCACTGCAACTGCTGCTAGTGCACTAAAGTATCAACCAATGCAGTGCTAGCAGTATTGCTGATATTGCACTGCATACTGCTGCAAACGCTACTCCTTATCAATACTGTACCAGTGCTAGTACAGTAGCCGATGCGCAGTGTAGATTGCTTATGTGCTTATACATTTTCATGCTGTATACAAGCTGCTGTTGGTGTGAGCAAGCGCTGAGTACATCGCAGCATATTTATAGCTACCTTAAGCTTACACACTATTGTGTCAACGTCATCCTTGCATTTGCATGTATGCGCAGTTACGATGCTGCCACAGCTGGCCTGAGCTACAGCATTGACTTCACTACTAAAGGGCTGCGACTAGCATTTGGTGGGTGGAATGATAAGATGCCTGACTTTATACAGGTTTGTTTGATACTATCACTATAATTATATTGCTACTACTGCTGTTACTGCTAGTTGCAGTACTACTACAATGAACACGCTTCTGTTCATGTCACAGCTGTAGCTACTACTGCAATGCAAATCAGCTGCAGAGTAAACTACATTGCATGCACACTACGCTGGTTTCAATTTGCTATTAACACGCATCAATGCTGATAGTCACCGCTACCACTGTGCTCTGCTGTACAATGTACGCACAGTCGCAACTACCACTGACTGCTCGCACTACTGCTGCGCACATGTCCACATGATACAACAGCGTGTCACTGAGACGCTTGTGCAGCATGTACCAACAGACTCTAAGCTGTTTGAGAGGCTGCGAGATGTAGTGAGACGTGATCTACAGTCCTTTGATCAGCAGCAGCCCTACTACCACGCTATTGTTGCCTCTGCGCTGTGCTTAGAGGAGCCAAAGTAAGTGATGACAGTAGTACCAGTACAACCTACTTCAACTTGTACAAGTCCAGTTTGCTGTACTTCAAGATGCTCAGAACTGAGCTTTATAAGTTAAAAGCGTTTGCAAGTGGTCGATCATTGCGATACATGATCATTTTGTGCGGAGCTGCTGATACTGCCACCATGTTGTCTAATGCAGACACTAACTAAGAAAGACATATTGTACGCTTTTATGTTATGTATTCTTTTATATAGGTACGCTATCGAAGATGTGAGAGCTACGCTAGACAGCATCACTATGGCTGATGTAGCTGCACTGACTAAGAGAGTATTTGCTAAATGCTATGGCGTTGCACTACTACAAGGTACACAGT
>AXNI01018702.1:0-14680 GCA_000498555.1 Heterococcus sp. DN1 | reverse complement strand
TGCTGCTGCTGCTGGTGCTGGTGGTGTGAATGGTGCAGCAGTAGCAGCAGCTAATGGCGACGATGGTCTTGCTGCAGCGGTGAGTCACAAATGCTTATAATGGTCTATACTGCTATGATCTGTTTCGCTAGTACTTGTGGTACACTGTAACACACGTAAACATCATGCCAGTTTGCATTACTGTAAGCACTCGTAGATGCATGTAGAACTCACAGATTACAGCGAGTATTTCAGATGTGGCATGCATTAAAATTACAGCAAGTATTACAGATGCGCACAGTCGTAGTTGCCTGTCACACACAAGCTGGGAGCTGTTGGCAGATGTATTTGGTGCTAGCGTTCAGAGAACAGCTTGTATGTTCTAGTTGTCAGCACATAAGCGCACAGCACTGCATTACTTTGTTTGCACACTGTAGTGCAGCGTAGTGTGCACACTGTGGTGCCTGTGTGCTTCAGATGGTGCATGCAGCTGCTTCATAAGCGGCTGCATGCGGTGTCTTTACAATGTACATTCAAGCACCACTGTGTCTCTACTAGTGCACAGCAGGAACACATGCTACATGCACAGAGGTTTAGCCATAATGTAGCACATTCTAGCACGCGAACACTTGCTAAACACTCCATTGTACAGCCCACAGTAGTAGAGTGTGCTAGTGTGTCGGTTTTCTGTTACAGCAACACACACACTGCGTACACCTATAGCTGTGCACAGCATCTGTGTTTTGGTACTGTCTCCGCTGTGTCTGCCAGTGCTACGCATTGCAATCTAATGTGACAGTTGCAATGGCGATCATAGCGAGTATACAGCTGTACTATTATGGTGCCTAGTGCAGCGCCGCCATGCACAGAGCTGGTGCAGTAACTAGTAGTTGTTGTCGTCATCCCTGTGTGAGTTTGGTCTGTACAGTGCTGCAAAGCAAGTTGGTCACGCTGTACTTGCAATGTGTTGTGCTGTACACACTAGCAGCAGCACACTCCTTGTTGCCTTTGTGGCAACAATGTTAGCTGTATCAGAAATTGTGTTGCAAGGCTGCACAGAGCTGCCAGATGTATACTGAGCACGTGCATGTACTTGTGCATGTACATGCTCCTCTTGACATTTGCGAGCAGCCTGAGAAGCCCTGCAGCACGTTGCTCTACTGCAGTGCAGCGTTCATCCATGCTGAGTCATTTTAGAGAGCACTCCTATTGTGCTTATGGCAAGCGACCTGGTACTTTTTCACAGCACTATGTTGTGCTGCATGTCACCTACACACATTGCACCCAGCGTAAGTTCTCTAGATGCGCTGCCGAATTACTCCGTCACTGCAGTGGCAGTAAGTGCCTTGTGCTTTTAAACATGGCTAATTGACAAACACAAGCTAGAACTGGCCAGCTGATGTATATGACGCTAGCATTCAGGCAAAACTTGCATTGCTTACATATGCAGCTATGTTCTTGTCTAGCTGGTGTGTGTTAGTTGGCAACGCATAAGCACAGAGCTGATCGTAACATACTTGTTAAGCTGAAGCGCGGTTCTGGTGTGTACAGAGTTGTGCCTGCTTGCTCGAGATGGTGCATCTAGGTGCGTGATAAGTGTTTGCATGCAGTATCTCTCTAGAGATTGAGCGAGGTACCAATCTGCATACCTACTAGCGCCTACAGTATAGACATGTGCAAACTGACGTTTGACACAGACGAGCGCAGCTATAATGTATTATAGTTTGGCTCGTGTTCAGCTGCTGCTTTTGAAGTGTTAGTAATACAAGCAGTACTGCGAAGGTGCACTGCAGTAGTATATACAGAGCAGGTACAGCACTGCAAGATGTATGCAAACCGGCACTACAGTTATAAGGCCTGTAAGCAGCATCTCCTCCAGCATTTTCTTGTCCTTTGTATCCAGTGGTGTACGATGCGTGAGCTGCTGGTATACGCCTTTGCTCAAGCGGTCTTCTTAACAGCGAGAACCTAGTGGCGCTTTGATGGCGTGTTTGTGTCATACGCAACTGCACAAACATAAGCGAGCTGCGACTGCAGATCAACTGTAAGCATGACCACTTCTTGCTGTGATCAAGCGCGCAGTTTGACATGGTGCGAGCTTTGCTTTGGTATGCGTGAAGTCCTCATGCTGCAATCATATGAAGATATGGCACACTCGGCGGCTTGCACTACACACCTTGTGCCGGCACGATCTGACAGTAGTAGTTCCACTAGTACAACCAAGAACTGGACATTAGCAGGTGTTCGATAAAGAACAATTCTATACCTTACAACACAAGTTTAATGCCGATTCTGATAGTGGGCAACTGACTCATGAGTAACAGACACACGTTCTGCAGGCGGCTGCTGCAACACGAGATGTGGTGCAAATGAAGCAACGATACAAGTGCTTGTCTGCAGCATCTTCGCATCAGTTCTAGCTCGTCTGCTGTGTATTACCGCTGCAGCTAAGGTTGACTAGTAGACACATCGTTAGTCGCTGTTCGATTGCGAGTTGCATGCACACCTTTATACCATGAGCATTCGCCTGCATGAGCAGTGCTTCGGATTGTCGTAGATGTTACACACGCGCTGCTCAGACGTGTACGCCTGCATGACATCAACTTGAAGCATTGTGGCCCTGCTTTCGGCAGCTTATGCGGTGTAGTATTGAAAGCGTACACACGAGTAACGCCTGCTGTGGGCTATGCTTTGTTACAGTACATTAGTTGCCACACGCTGAAATCAGTCGCGACTGCTGTTGGAATGCGAACTTTTCTGCTTGGACAACGATGCTGCTCGGCGTCGCTATGCAATGCGCGTATAGTCACGATTGCTGTGCTGTTAGCTTAGAGATGCTACCGCCACGCACGTTGACAAGCAATACATGCATACCCTTTACTGTGTGCATCAATGCTGCTCATACGCAACAGGTGTGGGATATGCTAACAATAGCTGGTGACATGATCAAGGTGAGTTAGCACTACTACTACTATCACTACATACAGTCTTCATCGATAGCTTATCAAATTCGCCTGTAGCACTCACAATTGCGCTGGCCATTGACGGTTGTCAGTATTCATGCTATAACCATCACACTGCACGTATCTTGTGTTGTGTGCAGCTATTGTTCATGTACAGGACTCATACTATGTGTCGTTTTTGTGTGTGTTGCAAACTGCTTGTTCTCTCACTGCAACAGTCAACACTGTCAACATCATTGGAGATAGTGCTGCTGCCATGCTTTGTAGGCTTTTTAGTAGACATGGCTACACTAAGGTATGTACATCAACTACTGTTACTACAACTTCTTATATAGTCAAATGAAACCGCTGGCATCCGAGATGTCGTTGATATAGCGTAGACCACCACGAGTTGCTTGTGCTGCATCCGACACTACCCCTGCGCCATTCGTTGCAATAGCGCTGCAACATGCACATGCACATACACGCGTGCTCGAGCTTCTTGTACCTATGATTATCAATACAGCATTATACACCATTCTTACACTACCATTCGACATATTCCTTGTACATCACATTGCTTTGGATGTTCATATGAATGCTGATACACCGAAACAGGCTGTTTGGAGTAGTATCATCAGAGCGTTTTCAGCTCATGGGCGAGTCACCATCTACATACTTATTTGTACACTGGTTTGTGGGGCTGCCTGTTGTACTGTGTGTGTCAAGAGTCATTGATGTGCTGCGCAAGATTGTCAAGGAAGACTACCTCAAGGTACTGTGCACTGTTATAGCATCAGTACACTATATATACGCATGCTCATACTACTGTACAGTACAAGTATACTGTGCACGTCAAGTGCGAGTGTCTCCTGCAATCGTAGATACGAGCAGTGTGCACGTATGTGTTCACATGATCAGCTGTGTGCTTTGACAGCACACGAGCTCTTGCACTGCAACATGTGTGCTTGTTTGTTAGCTCTGGATCGGTGTTGCAATATGGCCTGACTTCATCTGCTATCTGTGTGCGCTTGTATGTTGTTTGTTATCAGTATGTGCTGCCAGTGCCAAGACAGCCACAGTTCGATGTTGAGGTAAACATTTTTTGCATATCATGATAACATGTATGATGTCATATCAGTGGGTTGATAGTGTCACAGCAGTCTGCACTGGACACTATGATAGCAATCACGCCAACGCTCTAATCAGCTTCGCAACCTTCTGTTACTGCAGAGCGTAACGCTATAACACTACCTTCAACACTTCATGTCTATACTGAATCAGCACAGTTCAATACGCACTGGTTGCTCGTATAAGCTCCAGTAGTGCACTCTGATGTTTACTGCTGTATTTTATGATTTGCGTGATACTTCGCCAACAGCTGCATGTTTTCTTGGAGCCACGGTCAATCGGGACCATCATCAAGCACAGTATCATTCATGCACTACAGGTAACAGCCTCCTACTTGTGAATAACTCTCCTCAAAAAGTTCTGCATGAGCCACTATTCTTACAATCAACCCTCTGATGTGTCAAAGCTTTGCTATGGCTCATTTTGGTGTAGTGCTGTGTCTGCGCGTTCTTGCTTGTTGTCAAGCACCGCATACACGTTACGCACTGCATGCTGCTACTAACAGAAATCAAGATGTTAAGTGCTGTGGTTTACAAGTCTTCTGGACATCGGTCGTATTGTGCTACCGCATTTCATTACTCTCTACAATGCTATACACTGCACTGTTTGCTGCTACAACTGTTGCTACTGCTACTGTAACAACAGTACATACCACTGATAGTGTTGATGATGTACCTGCCTATACGGGTGCATGAACTGCTACCAACGAAACTGGCACAAGCACTCACAATACACCTGAACTTCAAGATAGACATACTGGTAGACCTGCAACTGCCTATTGAACTGGTCATCTTTCATGTTGGTAAGGCACTATTACAAGTCACTGCTGTGCTATGAAATACTGCAATATGAATTTTGCGAAATTACGTGGCTTATTTGACGCAAGCAACGGTCACGTTGCCTTACCTTTGCAGCTTGCACACATGTAATGTCCGTATCACTATACTATGACACGTCTGTGTGTCATTGAGCGACGGCGGAAGGCTGTCTGACACATAGAATTTCTCTTCATACTGACGCTGATACTGATACTGATACTGATACTAATACTGCTTGTTTGTCAATGTCTAATTGTTGCTATGTTGCATACATGTGCAGTTTTACCTGTACTATTTGAGAGAGCAAGACTAAGGCATAACTTACATGCGCTACTGAGGTGGTGGATGTGTACACTATGCACTAGGTAAACTGTTACTGGATTAATCAACTCTTATGCAACAAGTTATGTGAAGAAACTGGTTTTAGTTGTGAAGGCTACATGTTTTGTCGTAACATACAGTGCACACGTAATCATGTGCATTTACTGTGCTTACGTATCACTGTAGATGCGCTCTGATGCGCCAAACAAGTACTGTACAGCGTGTATGATACATGTGCTGACATCTAATGCGCTACCACTGCTGCTACTGCAACAGGCTGAACATGGCTGATGAGCTGATTGACGCCTATGAACTACGGCAGTACCGCGAAGCACTGCTGCGTCGCAATGGCGCTACTGCACAGGAAGCGGCAGCAGGAGCAGCAGCAATGGCAGCAGCAGCTGTAGCAGCAGCAGCCCCAGCAGCAGCAGCAGTAGCACCGGCGGCAGCAGCAGCAGTAGCTGCAGTACCACCAGCAGCAGCAGCAGCAGTAGCAGTACCAGCAGCTGATGCTAATGAACAGCAGCAACAGCCACAGCAGCAGCAGCAATCACCTACAGCAGCAGCTGGTAGCGGGTTCATTGGCGCCAACACATTTGACGAGTATGTGTCTGAGAGCGTGCCACTGCTGCAGCAGGAACAGCAGCCACAGCAGCAGGCAGCAGCAGCAGTGCCACCAACAGCAGCAGCAGCAGCAGCAGCGCAGCTCAAGCAGCACCAGCAGTGGCTGTGCACAACAGTGAGTGCCGCATGGAGCAGTAGACCCGGCAGAGTGACGCGCCTTGTGGTACTGAATGCTGCAGTGCTGTTTGTGCTGTCTACACTGGCTCTGCACGTGCCACTGAGGCTTGGCAGAGCTCTCTTCACTACTGCGGGTAAGCTGTACATTCAACACCATTACATCACTATCACCTATTAGTTCTTCTAAGATGTTGCTGTACAGTTTGCGAAAACCTAGCACTATTTTGGTGACAGATAGCACCTGCGGCAACAATCTTATGTGATGCTGTACACTGATACACTGCTCATATGAAAGAGTATGTCGACAGCTGTAGGAGTCTAGCTGTAACAAAGCTTGACTTGCTATCATGCAGCTCTCAGTTTCTCGTCTGCCCTCACTGGCTGTTCGCAGTGCACGTTTGTAGCATGCGGATGAGTACAGCAGTGCAGCCATGGATGCCAAGCAAAATTTACGTTGCATGTTAGCAGTTCTCTTCCAGTAGAAGCAATGTTGACACCACACTGTACATCGAGCAACAGTGATAGCGCCACTGGTAGCGACAATAGGACGCTGCGACTGCTAGTGTCATCAAAAGTTCCTTGCAGCACTGGCAGCTCTGCCTGTTCAGTGCCTTCAAGGTGTTACTGATGCCATTAGGAGTCGAAGCCTCTAAATGTCTCAGCACTTGCTCAGAGTGCACAAACAAGCTTTGCTTGTTAGCATGAGCGTTTTGTTTTGCATCGCGCTGTCAAGTACCCATCGAGGTGCAGTGACAGTGGTGCTACTTCGCTCTCTATTACGTAGAGTGTAGCTGCAGATTTGCAGATGTTGTAAGACGGTGTGTGCTGGAAACAGAGAGTTACAGCTTACAGTGTCCTGACATATGCAACGCCAGCTGTTGTACCCGAACACAGTTTGGGTGTCACTGTTAGCCAAGTGCGGTGACATTGCGTAGCAGTGTAAGTGTACTAGCTTTGCGCGCATATTCAAGCAACGTTGAGCATTTCACTGCTAGCAGCAACAGCCGTGATAGCTTCACTTGTGGCCATGCAGCACGCTACGGTTCCTAACATTATACGAGTATTGCTGCATTGTCAGCTCTGCACTGTTCATTGCCATGAAGGTTCATTTGTTAGACTTGCAGCCGAAGTCTGTTGTCACTTCGTACATAGCTACACACAAGCTCTTACTGTTTCCCGCTCGCTAGCGATTCTTGTGCACGTGCGCTGATACGAGTGTATTGAGTACCACAGCTGCCAGCGCGAGCATCGCCATGTTCGGCGCTCTAAGCATCTGCGCGCATACAATGAAGACAGGCGTAGTCACCTCTATGTTGACTCCAGTCGGTAGCATCATTGCGCGAGTTGAGGAGTAGTGCAGGCGTGTAGTAATACGATCATACAGTGCCGCTTCAGCAGCAGCAATCTCTATAGTTATTTCGACTGCAGCCGTTATATGCAGTCCCTTGCGGCATTGCCAGCTCATCAAGCTGCGCAGTGGCTGCAAGTGTCATGATGACTGTACGCGAAGCTTGATGTCACTGCAACTGTTAACTGCTTACCAGTCTTTGCTGCTAAGAGGCTGTTTGTAGATCGGTGCATACTCTGTCACCACTGCTGCTTGAGAGTCGTGCAGTTTGCACTGCGAGGCATCACTAAGCAACCGTTCGCTGATGATGATTCAGACAGGGAATGCTAGCTTGGAGAGACCACATGTTGCTGACTGTCGAACTATGAAGCGCTACCTGTGGTTACTTTCGTATACACTGAACATTGCCTTAGAAGTAACGGTAGTGCAATAGTACTAACGAAGCCGCCAGTCGTTGGCTGTTCTTCGCTTGCAGTTAGCGTCTATGCTCTGAAACCACATGGTGTGCTGGTGAGGACAGTCATGTATCAACTGTCATATGGACAACATTGTTCTGTACATTGGCAAGAGATCCGTGAACGTCACTGCGGTATGCCTTGTCTACCTGAATACTAGTACAAGAGCAACCTGATGCACGCGTGCGTTACGCTGTACAACAGTTTCACGTGCGTCTACTGGTAGACTTCAATGTCATTTACAAGCTGTGTCACTGCTTTTGTCAGTGTTGAGCTTGGACGTCACATGCCCTAGTTACTATACACAGCAATGCAAGTGTGTCGAACTCTGTGCATGTGATCCTGCATGCACACTGATAGCAGCAGCAGCGCTGCAGCGGCACTGTAGCGGGTCTCAAGCATACGCCTGCAGCTCGGAGTTACGCTATTGTTGCAGTGACGACTCTGAAGCAACAGCTATAGTACTCCTTTGCTGTCACTATAATTTCTCAGAACTGATTAATATGCGTACAATGCTGTGCTGTATGCACTAACACATGCTGCTGCGCATGCTGCTATATTTATTGCATATGTTAACACACTAACTACAGGTGCAACTCCGCAGAATGATGTGTACAATGTAGCTGTTGGTCTGTTCATAGTGTGGGGCACTGGTATGTTAACAATGTTAACCATTAGAGCTGTCAAAGCGCTTGCAAGGTAATCGCACAACACTATCTATAACAGTCTCAGTAACACTTTCGACAACACTGACGCTACAATTTCTTGTCAGCATCGTATATACAACTATATGAATGTGGAGTGCGTACTCTGTGCTAAAGTAGCGTAGCAACATTTGCTCAAGATTTTTGCTGGCAGCATTGCTGTAACTGTGTTCGACTCTGTATGCTACTTTGTAACTCAATTACAAGGATGCATCGTATGACGCCTATGAGCGCAATGCCGTTGAGCGATTTTGAATGTAGAAAACTGCTGTGAATGCAGCTTATTGGTTGCTACTAGCTTTGGCTGACAAAATCTCTGAAACTGCTGTAATTGCTCTCTGACGGTTGCACAAATGTTATTCTCAATTGCTGTCACAAACAGCTTACACCCCAAGGCAGTGATGAAAGAGATTGCTACATGGACTATCATACTGGTCAGTATTCAGTACTATTACACACCATACACAGCTGTATAGATAGCATGCATCATCAGTTTCATCGACAATCTGTACAGACATACTGCAACTTGTCACTGCAGCTGTTGCTAAGCTCAACCGCTTAATGTTGCACAATCTGTCAGTACGCTATGATGCTCACAACTGTCGACTTACTGTGGCTATACACGTTGTTGTATACTATGTATGCGTTGCTGTGCTATACTTGTTACAGTCAAAGTGGGCAGTGCTATCAGTGATATGGCTGATCATACTACCAGCACTTGTTGGCACTTACTTAGAGGTATGCTAAACCATTCTGATTACATAACATTCACACACAATGAGTTTATTCTGTACGCGCACTTACATGGTTCGCACAATGCACTGCAGTGCGTGTCCTGTTGTGGATTAATAATGTGCAACTATGACACATTCTGAAGTAATAAGTCAACACTTGACATTGACTGACTGTCACTTTGCACATCCTTACGCAGCATCGCTGTGGCAGTAATGTGCACTACCAATCACTTACTGCATCGTCTGAATACGGAATACTATATGAACAGGCTTTAGCGGGGTTACCAATACGATTACAACCAGGCGTGTCACCTAGACGTAATCTATTCCAAAACTGGGCTGTTGGACTAGTACTTGTGAAAGTTGTGGTACGTACTTTAATCTTTGTTGCAAACACCATGTAAACACAACCAGCAGTCAGAGCTGTAAGGAAACAGTGTGCAACATGCAGTACACAGCGCATGCAGTCTAGAGCTTATGTTGCTCTGAAACCGCATGCTGTGAGCTCTAACATGTGCGCTGTCAACCTTGTCATTGCATGCTATTGCTTGTGCTGTATATGTACAATGTATAATTTTGTGATACAGGTGAGGTGCTTATTAATGATTGGTGGAGGCCCTGGTGCAGTAGCTAATCCTAATAATGGACCTGCAGGTATCTACCATTCTATACACTACAAGCATGCTTGAAGCGGTCTACGTGCTGCAGTTTGTACACTACATACGAAACAGTAGTCTATGCAGTATGCCATATAAGCCACGTACGTGTCAGCAAATTATACTGCCATATGCTCACGAACCGCTATGTTTCGCCTACTCACATATGCATATGCAGGTTTCCTACAGTGGAGACGCTGGGCACGTAGATTTGAGAGAGTACGTGCTCGTGGTGTGCGTGGTGTAGAGTTCAGGTGGATACTGCGCAACATCTGCTGGAATGCTTTCAATAAGGTAAGACAAACATGACATATGAGTGATATATTGACCCTGTGCTTTCACATTGCTTCTAGTGACTTCTCGTGGCTGCATGTATACGGCGTAGTTAGTAGTCATTGAGCAGTGATACTAGCATTACTGATGGTGTAGGCTGAATGCCTTGTCCCGACGTTCTATGTACAGCACTAACAAATACGCGTAGTAACCAGCATGATTATGTCAACTCTATATGTACTTCAAAGCGACGAACCTGTATGAGCAACCCTATTTACACACTCATTGCTAACGCATACTTGCTGTTGCTAAACCCTTAAAACTGCTGTTATGCTTTAAAAGGTTGGGGAGCTCTACTTTGTGCCATATCTGCTGTCTAAAGGCGTAGCACCCTACTTCATAAAGGACCCAGTGCTACTGCACACGCTGCACGCATGCAGCTGGACACTGTACTTAGCGCTACACATCGTAGCACGTACTGCTGCAGCTATAGCACACAGCATTAAGAGCTTGCATGACAGACTAAGAGACGAAGCTTTCCTTGTTGGAGTTGTGCTCAAGAATAGTGCTGACCACGCTACTGATACAGGTGCGTGTCCTTACTACAACATCATTTGTGGTACTCAACTGTTGCAGCTGTGTTCGCTTTTACTCACTGCAGCAGCAGGCGTATTGTGTAGGGTACAATGCACAGTAAGGCTGGTCGAGGAGTACAGTATCAATCAATTGCGCACACTTTCAAACAGCATAGCATTGTAAGCAGTGAGCATGTACGTACGTTATAGCTAAACAATGCATAGCAGTGCGCGAAGTAAGACTATCTGGTAATGTTTTAGTGCAGTGATCCTACAATGACAGCAGTTACTTGTGACTGATGAACGCTATTGCTTACGTGTGCATATGTGTGTAACTACGCTACAGATGATACACCACAGCCAGCACTCACAGCAGCAGTGGCAGCAGTAGCAGCAGCAGAGAACGCAAACGCTCTAAACAACAACAACAACAACAACAATGTGCTACCTGTTGCATTACACTGAGCTTGTGTCACGCTAAGCAGCGACCAGTTGGGTGTGCTACACCAGCGATAGCGCGTGCGTACACAACATACAAAAGCAGCAGTAGCATAGTCTATATGAGCAGTCAAACAAGAGCGCAGTGTAGTGTGTAGGCTTATATGTACTTCACACAGCATGCGCTACCGCAGCAGCAGAAATCGACGGGCATCTGTATGATACGCGGGCATTGCTGCTCATTTTGTACGGATCATGACTTTTTGTAAAGGACACTGCGCACAAGTGTATACATACACACACACAGATGCACAATCACATGGGTAATGATGAATACAATTAACTGTTCACACAATCTACATACGATATTGCGTCCTTTCGAGCTCGAAGTGCTGCTGTATGTGAGTGCTGTGTTCTGAACTTTTGCTTGCGCGATGCACAACAGAGGAACAACACACCAAGTTGACAAACGAAGCGCACGGAATTGCAGTAGTCCAAGCTGCATGTATATAGACAAATGACTATATTGCGTCTATTCAGTGCTTATCTTGAGTAACTAACTATACATGGATGCCGTGACAACGCTTGCCGCAATCAAAAGTACTGCTCTTGCTATTACTGCAGCTGCTACTACCACCGCTGCAGCAGTGTAGTGATCATTCTGAAACCATCAAGCACACCTCCGCGCTTAGTAGCAGCAGTAGATGTTGGGTTGACTACTACATAGAGTGCTCGCCATGCAGTTAGGGCAGCTCCTGTTGCTACAAGACTCACTATAATGAATGGTACAGGTGGCACGTCACCTTTGACTGCACCACGTATTGCTAGTGCCACTGTTGTTTGTGTGTGGTGCATGGCAGCAATTGCATCCAAACAGCAGCAATAGGTTAGTGTGTGCTGCTTGTTAGCGCACAAGCTGTGGTGATAGCAGTTGCTGTTGCTGAAGTCACACACCATCAATGCAAATGCCAGCACAACTGCTATGCACATGCAGATATATGTTTTTGTAATACTTAGCGGTGTGCATTGGGTTGACGTTGACTGCAAAGTACCACTGCACGACGCATAGCTATACATTCTCTGCTGTGTGCGCACCATGATGACTATACAGTGCAGGGTTGCATGTATACTGCATAACTGCGTAGAATCGCTTATACGCTGTAGTTTACTGTAGGAATCAACAATGCAAGCAGTTCTACCTGGTATACTGGCAGCCCAAGCTGGTGCAAGCGCTGTGAGCATGTCTTTCTGCGTAGCAGTGGCTGCATTAGTGTATGCACCAAGGAAAGGTGACACACCTAACCAACCTATTACATACGTATAATCAACATTACATGGCGCAAAGTAGTACGTATCAGTGTCTACGAAGCAGGCAATGCACAGCTTTTTTGCTATATAGCAGCTGCTTGCATGTCGTAAGCAAACAGCTCAACCGTGCAGATTGTGTTGTATGAACTTGCAACAGCGCTACAGCAACTAGCTTTAATGCCTCGCACAGCACACACAGCGCACATCAACTGTACTGATCGCGTCGTTTGAGCACCCGTACAGCGTTTGCAGCGTGTCTGAACACACATGTTGAAAAGGTCATGGTTTGTGTAGGGTGTTTGTTACATAGAACGTACCTGCGTAGAAAGGGAGAGCAGTTTTGATGACTTCAAAATCTAGTGCACTACTGCCGTGAGAGCCCCTACCGATCCATGCAAATGCTGTTAGTGCTATCACATCACCAACAGCTAAGCCCCACCTGATTTTACATAGAACCAGCATATTTGCATACGGTATGTATGCACACATGCGTATGTGAGCATGCAGAAGTGCGTATATGCTTGCACAGGTGTACATGATGTGATGAGAACGTGCAAACATGCATATAAAGTGTTTGTCAAATGAACAGTGTGCCACGTGTGTTTGCACAGCACTTCTGGGTCTACTTCTATCACACCGCTAACGCCACGTTTGCTAAAAAAACTAATGTAGTAGTACTTTGAAAAACTGTACTGCAGTGTATATATCTACTGAAGTATACATGCTTCAGTATGTGGTACCTTTTACTGAGATCAGACCAGTTCTTAGCATCTACAGTAGTTACATCCATACCAGCCTGGCCACTCCACTTTGTGTCCACAATCTGTCATGTTTACAGTTCAGTGCACAGCATACCAGACCGCATTCCAATAAGCATGTTGTGCTGTCATACGTGTTATCGATAGAGTGCCTATCACAATAAGAGGCAGACGTACACACTCTACTCTACAGCTAGCATCTAAAACACCCTTGAAGTTCACATACTTCTAGTATATACATAGATACCTATGCTACCAAGCTTATGTAGGATGTAAATTTAACTACGTGAACTCACTACTGCACGCTAGTGCAACTACAACAGCAATTGCAGCAAAAAACTACTGCAACAGCAAACTTCAAAGTAGATGCACAAGTAATCTTCAACTAGTTGAACAATGTGGCGCGTTACCTCAATCCCTTGCTCCTCCTCCTGCTCATCGCCAGCAGTGAAAGTGCTGCTTCTGCGTGGTGGTGCATACTTAGCGCCTCGCCCTTGTGCCTGAGCCTGCGCCTGCTCTCTGAACTCTGCCTCGTAGCGCTCTATCTCCTCCATGCTGGACTGTATGCTGCGAAGCTGTAAGGTGATGCGTGTTTGCAGTGCGTGCAGTGTTCCAGTTGCAAATGTGAGCTCATTGTTAGCACTAAAGTTGCAGCGAGCACATAGCTATGATGCGTGCAAGGATGCAAGGCCAAGCCTTGCAGCCATGTTCAAGCATGAACGGTAAGCTTATGCTGCTCAAGATGTTGACGCTGATGATAGGATGTAGCATATGAAAGTCGTTTATAAGTTATTGTATCGTGAGGTATGTGAACTCACCCCTGCAAGGCGCTTCTGCTCTGCTTCATCCAGCTTGCTCTCATCTAGCCGCATGCCAGCAAGTGCTTCATCTTCACTGCTGCTGCGTCTCGCTGCCAAAGGTTGAGTAGCTGCAGCCTGTCCGCAAGCACATCAGACATGTGCAGGTGTATATGTTGAGGTGATGTTCAATACACTTAATTGCTAATATGTCGCATAGCTTTGAGACTTGCGGGCTGAGTGAATGGTATTTGATTTGGTATCGAGCATACTGCACAGGCAGCAGCTGCTGTCTGTCGCACTTACTCTGTGTGCAACATGATGACGAGACATCATGTGAACAACCGAACGCGCGCTTGCAGCAGGAGCAAATGCCAGAGAGCTGCAGAGGCAGCTCAGCACTGCAACAGTGACAACAACAGCACGCATCTCTCTTCCAGCTCTCACACAAACAGCAGGCCCAACGTCTTTTGAAACGTAATGTTTTTTTTGCCTGTTCGTTCATTTGTGCGGATGTTGCTGCTCCTGTGAACCCATTCAAATGTTGCTGCATGAGGCAAAATGCTTGCTATCAAGGCAGCTGCACATTCTCTTTTTTGTACAGCTCATCAAGCATGAACACGTAAGTTCAGTAACGCACCTGCATGCATTACAGTGCGTGCCCTGTACACTAGTTTCTCATGTACAATTTGTTTGCTTTTC
>AXNI01018693.1:0-10434 GCA_000498555.1 Heterococcus sp. DN1 | reverse complement strand
GTATACATAGCCTTCTTCATGTGACATATATAATACACTGCTTTTGAATGAGACACCATACCGCATTACATACGCACTGCCTCACCTGTAGCACATGCTGACCGTAACACATGCACACAACAAAAACATTTTGCACCACTACAGCGCTGCAAGGAACGAGCGCAAGCAGCGTGAAGTAGCAGCAGCAGTCGCTGAGCTGCACACACAGATGCACCAGCATGAGCAGCGTATGCTGCAGCTACAAGCTGAAAACGCTGCTCTGAGAGGCATTGTAGCTGCTACTTGCGAGCATGCTGCACAGACTAAGGACCAGCAGCAGCAGCAGCAGCAGCAGGAAGCGCCAGTAGCAGCTGTTGCTAAGAAGGCCTGCAGTGACAAGGCTACTGCTACACTGTGAGTAACTGTCTCTTGTAGTTTTTTCTGCGTAGCATGTGTGTGCATGCAGCACTCGTATGCATGGTGCATGTATATGTGCATGTTGTGTGTATGAGTGGTGCTAAATGGTAGTGTGAGCATACAGAGGTTCACCCTACGCAATCGGTATGCTATTTGTTAAGTGCACAGCTGTTTCTATGTGCAATCCTCTGTGGCCTCACTTTTACCTTATCTACTCTGCACTGCGTTCTGTGTTGCTGCGTTGCACAGGCCACAGCTGCAAGTGGCCGAGAAGGTACATATCAACACTAATACATAGTATAATGCAGTGCAATCTGATGACTCAAAAGCTTTGTGCATGTGTTACTCAAGTTGTGCTTAACTAATGACATCAAGAACATGACACTGTAGCGGCTTATGTGCTTACTGCACGATTGTATGCCCTGTTTACTTATTGTCTACTATAATGTATGTTGTGCTAAACAGAAGCAGGCGCCAGCATCACGAACATCAGTAGTATGCGACAGCCAGACTACAGCAGTGAGCACACGAGCTGTTAGCACCACTACAGCAGCAAACAACACAACTGCCACTGCAGTAACAACACCTGTGGTACTAGCCAAAGTAGCTTCGCCAATAGTGGTAGTACCCACCATTCAGACTGTGTTTGTGAGGCCCAAACCACTAGTAATTACTCGCTCAGTAGCTACGTCTACTGCTGCTGTGACTACTGCAGTAGTGGCAACTGCAGTGGCAGCAGCGACCAGGGCTGTAGCATCGATTACACAAGTGCCGCCAGCAGCAGCAGTAGTAGTCAAGCCTTACGACACTATGGCAGCAGCAGTAGTGACACCAGTAGTGCACACAGTGAGGGCTGCATCAGCAGTGCAGCGCACTGATGTTAGTGTTAACAAGCCTGCATCTGCACCAAACAGGTGAGCTATGCAGTGCTGTGGTCTTATTCTATATGGTACTGTACTTGATCAGAGCCTAATATTATGTGCAACATATGCAGCGTAACGTGTGTGTGTAGCATTGTATGGCTACGTTGCAGTTCCATTTTGACTGTTTGGTCGCTGCGTGCTTCTGGTTGTGCCACTTGGGTTAGCTCATCATAGCTGACACAACAACAAAATTATCATCAACCACTCTCGTTAACAGCTGATTGGCTGTTTCTGTATTTTACACTACTGATACTGTTCTCTCACAACCATGTACCACTACTACTGTTGGGTTGCAACAGACTGGACGCTGCTGTATACTACGAGACAGACCTGGCTGCCTACAGTGGCGATCTAACAGCAGTACAGCGTAACCTTGCTGCACTGGCACACACTGCTGAGTACAGTAGCACACGAGCACTGCTCTGGGCAAGCTTCGGCCATCAGCTACATGTAAGTGCTATCACTAACATGTATTAATTAGTGCTATCACTAACATGTATCAAAAGAAGGAATACACCACGTCATTGTGTACTGCAGTATGCAACACAGTTGTAGTGCTTTTGCTGTGGTGCTTGAGTCAGAAGAAAGAGTCTTGCGTTACCTTGCATCACTGTCTGAAACAAGCCCTGCACTTGGTGTGTGTGTGTTGTAATGCCTATGTATCACAGGTGACCAAATGGCTGGTAGAGCAAGTTGGAGCTGATGTGCATGCACGCGATGAGGTGTGTATCACTTACTGCTACGCTTATGCATGCAGCTCTTGACAGTGTGACTTTTGTAGCTGATCTGACCGCCATTGTTTGTGCATGATTGTATGGTTGCATTATGCACATTGCCACTGAAATCACGCAGATATATACATTAGCTTGAGCTATCACATGCTTGTTGGCATGTGCACTTACTTATAATTACCATGTTTGCGTGTTCATGGCATATACTGGTACTGTGCTGCAACCAGGGAGGAATGACAGCACTAGACTATGCCTGTGAGCATGGCTACAGCAACAGCAGCAGCAACAGTGACCTTATTCGCTTCCTAGTGAACAACTGTGGTGCAGCTGTCAACACACAGGATGACATTGAGAGCCAAACTCCTGTGCACAGGTATTCACATATGAGTATAGCGATAGCGATAGTATACCTGCATTGGTCGTACTAGCACTGCGTCACATGGGTTGTAGGTGGCATAGTTGTATCACTTTGTGCAAAGCATGCTGTGCGTAGTATAGCATGCACAAATATAATAGCATAGTATAGCATCTAGTACGTGCTATGTCTGATTGGCATAGATACACTAGTTGCATTGCACCCGTACTGATGTTTTACTGGTTGTCCTATCACCATCAATACGAACAGGGTGTGCAAGGCTATAGTAGTTAGGGCTAGGACTGATGCCCTTGCTCAGTTACGCTTCCTAATCAGGTACAAGTACATATCTGCACGTTTCACACTGATAAATTGGACTGCGCGTATGTGGCCACAGCTCTTTAGAGGGGTATACAGACTACTGGTGCTGCCACTGTATTGGCCATCGCACTGTGCTAGCTCATAGCACGGTGCATGCATAGCAAGCGTGTTCACCGCTCTACCTGTATGCTCATTATTCTGTTACACTACGCTTGCTGCAACGTGTGTGTGTGTGCTATGCATCATGCAACAGTGAGGCTAAGGCCAATGTGACTATCAAAGACAAGTCTGGAAATCTATCTGAACAGGTTAGAGTAGTTACTGTACACTGCCATATGCTACTTACAGTGTATGGCAATGGTATGCTGCCTGGCAACTGTCAGTAGGACGCTGCAGTGCTTTCTGTAGGCATCGTTGTAGTAGCTAAGCTGTTGCTGTACAGCTGCGCACACCAGCACAGTGGTTGTATGTGCTAACGGTCTGCATATTGTGCACTACTGTTGCTACATGTCACATGCTTTACAGTACTATTCTCACATGCTGTACATTGCTATCATTACTACTACCTACATGCAAAGGCACACATGAGTCTGCCCAGTGTAGACTGGATGAGCAATGACACTACAAAGACAGTGAAGTACAACATTAACAAGAGCAAGATGCACAACCTGTGCACAACTGCCAGATCAACACAAACAGGTAATAACTTCAATCAAAACTCACTGCATGTGATGCATGTATGTATCACACTGATTGGTGAGTCACACTGAGCACTGCACTGCATACCATAGCATGCGAGCGTGTTGCTGTATAGCCTGCCATGCTCGTGCATAGTCAGCTCGTGCTGTACTAACACTGCATGTCCTCTGTGCGTTGTTGTTGTTCTGGTCATACACTTGCAGCGCCAATGTCGTAAGACACATATGTGACGACAGCTCTTGCAACAGCACTGCTCATGTACCATTCGAGCAGTGACGATTGCACGCAGCTTCACACAGCAACTAGCAGTCGTCGTCAACAAGGAGTAGGAGCAACAACAGTAGCAGCAACATTATATATTACCGCAGTGTGTAGGGACGTCAACAACACAGCAGTATCATAAGTATCGGCGCATGGTCGTCACCTCATAAAACAGTATCAAAACGAACCACAAAGAGTAGTAGCTATAGCAGTGCAATGTAATGCAGCTTTATACAGTTGAAGCGCGGTATCGCAAGGGATGATATGTATCTCAATGTAGACACATAACCATAGTAGAAGGGTTCGAAGATTAACTAGATTACTGGCATGTCAGTTACTAGCATGTCCAATAAGAACATAAAAACACACAAAAAGCAGCACACACCATCGCGCATTGATGCTATCGACAGTATATACAGTAGTAGTTAACACACAGTAAGTGTCACGTGACACTTCATCGATGCAATGCACAATTTTTCATGCAGCTGCGCGTTTACGTTATCCGATAGCACGCCATTGTGATTCGTTTGTTGCCATATGTTGTATTGCGTGCGTGACAGCCGAATACGGATTACTGCTGGTACAAGTTACGCTACCGGAACATCTCATGCATATAGAGGAGCTCTATACACATAGCAACGCGGCCAATCCTACTGTTGGCTTTTGTTTGCTCTACTGCCACCGCATCTACACTGCTCCTGCCGCTGTTGCTGCTGCTTCTGCTTCTGCTGCTGTTGCTGCTGTTGCTGCTGCTGCTGCGGTTTACCGGCATGTGCACGGGCACCCATGCTCATGTGCCCACGCGAACACCTCTCGTGCACTCTGTCTACAGCAAGGCACGTAAGAGCAGGTGTCATCACTGTGCTCAGCGCCATTAGTCTCACACTTGTAGTGCTGCAGCGCTAAGTCTTGACACCGCCACTCTCGCTATGTGCTGCCGTTGGCTAACGCCCACTGCACACACTCTAGAGACCAGCATCCTTTACGTGGCTCACTGCCATCAATGTCATAGAATCTCTTGGGCCACGCTGCTCCTTGTTCATGCAACCACTGCACAGTAGCAAGCTCGTTGTACAGAGCTGTCCACCACAGCTTTCTGTTCAACACACGTACAGGCCAAGGGCCGAAGATAGCGCGCACTTGCTTCATGTGATTCAGATCACCTGACTTCTCTGCGTCTGTCGCGATGTCTCCGAGGTCCATAGGACAGCCGCGCTGAAACAACCACTTTAAAAGCGCATACTGTTTGTAGTGAGCAGAACCCCTGGTTAGATCACTATTCCACTGTAGAGAACGCAATTCAGGTATGACGTCACCAGATGTGTAAGCTGATCTCCAATAACGTATGTCTATGTCCACTGCGGGGGGTGGCGCAGTATCAGCCTGCATGTCAGTATATTAGATGAAGCTAGTCAGGACAAAGCGCTTGCCCAGAGAACCTTGATATACTGTGGTGTGACACTGCCGAACACAATCAGAAGACAAGTGTAATTTGGGTGAAAGTACAACAGTGTTGGTTCACCTGCTCCATGCAGAACTGAAATGACCGCAAGCTTCTCACGCGCTGCTCTGGGACCTGCCTGCACAGTTGTGCGCGTAAACAGAAGTCAGGATGAGGTTGGTACTTTTTAGCTAGACTGTAAAGCATAGAGAGGTTAATGCGCTGCAAGTGTACTAACCTGTTGTTCGTTTGCCTGCTCACATCTTCACACGCCTGGCACAGCGCATCGTGCACAAGAGTTGCTCCGCTCATATGCTGTTATACGCAACCAAAGAGTGCGCGCGCACATAATCAGCTCAAAACGCAAAGCGGTGTCATGAACATGACTAGCACAGTATCTGTTCTCCTCTAACAGCGCTGTAGTGTATGGGCTCTGCTCGCTGCGCTGGACGCCATCTAGCGCAAAGCTGCCATCGCTGCACGAGTAGCCAATCAAGACTTTGCAGGGGTCCACAGAAGGTTCCAGCCTTCTGTAACGAGTGCCATCACTGAGGTCATCTACTGTGACGCCCCTGGCAGTACTGGTAGGCTGAAGACTGCTCCAGCTCAGCGATAAGTTGTTGTCCCTGTCAAAGTACGAGCGACACGCATCTAGCAGCACGATGCTTGCTTGTGCTCCATTCATGATTGTTATGACGGACTCAAGAGAGACGCCATATCTGCGCTTAGCGAGGTCAATGTCTCCTGGTGAGCCGTCTCCCTCTTGCCAGTCTTTGCACAGCATGAACTCCTTCTCCTGACACTTGGAGCCGTGTCCAGAGAAGTAGAACAGCGCAACTGCGACACTGGCGTTCAGCGTTGGCTGGCATCGCACCATAGCTTGCTCCAACTGCGAGAGGAGTATATGCAAAACACCAAAAGCTTACTGAATGCACATGATCTCTGAGCACAACAACTTTGCACAAGGTAACCAAGCAACAGCTGAGCAGTCTGTTTAGCAGCAGTCACCTCTCTTTTGGTTGGACTGAGGAGCAGGTCCACCTCAAAATTGCATCGCTCTTGGAGGAAGCGCGCCATAGCATTGGCATCATTCTCTGGGTTAGGCAAGCGCAAGTTGCTCTGCGTGTATTGCGCAACTCCAACTACTATAGCTTTGCGTGACATATGATAGTGTGAATGAATCCAGCTTCAGCCCGGCAGCCAGATCGCGAGCGGTTTTTCGGCGCAATGGCGTTACATCGTCTGCTGACAGGTGCATGCATTGCAGTATTACTGCAACAGGGTTTAAATGAGGCAACACTTTCTATCACATTGCGATCACACCATTTGACAGAGCACGACAGCAGCAGAGGACACTTTCGTTGCAGCTATAGTATCGATATGTGTTAGTACACATAATGTATTATTGATGCTCAAGTGAGGTTGCTATGCTTCAAAACCAGGTGCACTTCTCGTAGTAATGACTGCACAGCTCAATACAGGGTACATAGTTCTATTCAATCGCTGCATAGCAGTTCAAAACTTGCTCGTGCAGGCGCTGCTGCAGCAGTTGATCTGTCTAGCCTAAGCTCTAGAAGTGTAGATGATCTCTGGTATAGCGCGAGCTTCTGAAGGGATAGTGATGCCGCCCTGCATGTCACCACCAACTCTCTTGTGTGGTGCATTGCCTACTAGACTGCCAATCACCTCTGGCCAGTCAAGCTTTGCTGCGTCTGTAATGGTCAGCATAAGCATAAACGTGTGTATAAGCATAGAGTTTGGAGTGTGGTGTGAGCTCAAGATATACAGTGCAGTGCAGCTACTGCTGCTAGTGTGATCGAGTTACTGCTACACTAGACTGCGTACAGTCAATACCTCAACAACAGCGTGTGCCTATGCTAGTGTGATTAGCTAATAGCGCAACCACTGTATGCATAGCGTACGATGATATGTCTATGCTGTCAGCATTGCTACTCAAATAGAACACATTGGTGCTGTATGCACACTGTCAACTGAGATACATACTGCCCAAGAGCGCAGTAGTACTGCTATTAGCACAGCAGCGACGCACTATCTACTAGCAGCAGCAGTGCTAATCATACTTCGCAATGCAGCTGATACTAGCATCACTAGAATCAATAGTACCTAACGAAAACAATGTAGTGATAGCGTTAGCACTTACGGAAGAGGCCTTCAAGACCGCCGCGCCCTTCAGTGTTAGTCTCTACATCTACTTGCTCTCTCAGAAAGCCTAGATCATACTCTAAGTGACTCACTTCCTCCATTGACTTCTGGTAGGCGATTGTGTGCTCCTGCCCTGCTAGTGTCTTGATCTTGATCTTGTTGCCTGCAATCTTTGTGCTCAGTGTCTCAATGCGCTCAAGCACCCTGCGTGTGTGTGTGTTGCAGTGCGTGCACATATGTTATGAAACAATAGCAGCAGTAATTTCATTAGTACGAGGGCAGCACAATTGTGCACACGAGTGCGTGCACTGTTGTTGTGCGCAAAGCAGTAGCTGTAGTGGTGTTGTGAGTGCATAAATTGTACTGTATCTGTAAAACTGGCGAGGTTGCGCTGTGCACTAAGTAGCACATGAGCACGCACTGCATAATCAGCCATCGCACTGCTGCTGCTGCAGTCGCTGTTCTGTTCTTATATGAAGCTGTATCGAACCACGATAGCACTGTCGCAAGCATTGCTCAGTTGAACACTTATCTGCTAGTTCGATCAACTACGCTGCCCAGTGTACAGTGTACACAGCCTGCACGTAAGGTGCACGCCATAACAATGCGTCTACGAAATGCCTACGCTAATACCCAACAATCACTGATGTGCGTTCATACAGCTGGGGCTTGTGTGCATAACACCACAATCTGACATGCAGCTGCGCTGAACAAGTCAACTACACTGCAAATCACTAAGCAGCGTTGCATCACACAGCCACTGCTGTAAGAGATCATACCAGTGTATGTTGTAGTTCGCCATCGCCACTTCTGTGTTGTGTGCGCTGCGAAGCGCATTGTGCTTGCGGCGCGGCTGCCAGCGACAGTGAGCAGTGATTGTCTGCTGCTGCTGACCACAAACCTACAGCACATACTTGCACACACAGTTGCTGTGCGTGCTGTCAAGTGCTTGATGCCTATGCGTCAAACTGCAGCTCTCAACGACTGTGGACTATGTCACTCTGCATTGTTCGTGCTCAACATGCCGCAGTGTACCTGCAAGAGTTTATGTATCAGTATAACGCTTCAACACATGCTTGTGCTAAAAAAGCTCGAAGCAGGCGCTTTAGCTTGTGTGTTAGTAGCGCCGTCTGTGTCTGCACATCAGCATTGCGTACAGCTAACCATCTAGTAGTACAATCAAATGCCGCTACTTTAGACACAAAAGGCAAAGTTACTAACACAAATGCAGCAATGCCTGCTCGGCGCTTGTCACAACTTGGCAACAGCTGACAGCTGCTACCAGCTGTCGTAATGCAATGTACGTGGTAGCATGCACCGATAAAGCCTACCAACAGCTGTAGCCAAACGTACTACAGCAAGAAGCTCTGTGCGCACTGTGCGTAGCTGCACTTGCGCCACTACAGTTGAATGCTAGGGCAGCATATACCCGAAGTGTCCCACATTGTGCTTTACAGCCTAAACTGAGTGCAAGCGGAAAAGCTATAGTGAGGGACAGAGTGGTTCTATGCTACAGCAATGTTCAGCCTTGCTGGTAGTGCTTGGCAGCGAGGCAGCGCTTCAGCTGTGTATCATGTTGCAATCGCAGCTGCACTACTACACCTTGCAGCTGCAAGTCTAATGCTATGCAGGCTTGTCGTTAATTGTACTATAAGCTACTTGTTACGTTCACACGCCAAATCTAAGATCATTGTGCTATGCAGCCAGGCTAGCTGAGAACAACATGGTAAAACAATGTGTGGACAAGAACAAGCTAACTGATAGTACCACTTGAAGACTGCCCGCTGGAAACAGTACACATCATTGCCCCTTTATCACATGACATTCATATACGTAGTGAGTGTATAGTGTTTGTAAGCTACTGCACTTACTCTGGGTCTTTGTACTCATCAGCTTTAGCAACAACAGCTCCAGCAGTGAAGCTCCTCAGCAGGCCTGCCTCATCAAACCCTACTGTGCACAGCTCTACATCAGTGATAGCCTGTGCTCCTGTTGGCTCTACTACTTTATCGCCTATTGACAGAGGGCCATCGAATGTGGCTCTGTATGAGGACTTGAAGCTGACCAGCCCATCCTTGTAGGCCTGCACGTCACAGTGAATAGCATGAATAGCGTAGTGTGCTTAGTGACGAACTTGTGTGAGCTGTTGTGTGCATGGCGAAGTTAGCAAGCTGTCAAGATGCAGGCTGCCTGCACATAGAAGTACTGTTAAGAGACAGTAGTTACCACTGCAGTACTACCGTTGCTTCTAGAAAAGCTGACTTGTGCCACTTGCTTTTCAGCTTAAGTAGCAGCAACCGCAATTGCATTGCCTATATTACTATCAAGAAGTAAGCACAGTTGCTTCAGACTATAAGCAACACTCACTGCTTCTGTACACTGTCTGCAGCTTAGTAACGTAAGCACGCGCTGATTTCTCCAAGCTTGAGCACAAAGATGTAGCTATCTTTTGAGTAGTAGTAATTATACAACAATGGCTTGTTAACTTACAGTGAAGCTGCCAGCAAAAGTCTTCATAGTAGGAAAGGCTCTGTCAGTCGTTCTCAGCAAGCCCAGGAAAGCATCTTTATCGAGCTCTCCTGTGCAAGGAGAGTAGTACTTGAAGTCCCTAGCTATGATGTTCTCCCCTCGCATGAGCAGGATGAGCGGTGCCATGCGCGCAAAGGTCTTAGCGACCAGCAAGCAGCGCTTCAGCTGAGCTTCGTCGTAGGTGATGTCTGGTGAAGCGCCCTGCGCTACAGCAGCTGTGGATCCAGCAGCAATACAGTGCAGCAAGTTGGCCGTGAGTCACTGCGCATACTAACATGGCATCGCTTATAGCTATCATGATGTGAGAAACATGCACCGAAGAAGGGGGACCGCATGTTGAAGTGCATGAGCCGTGCTCAATGCTGCAGTGAAAGCTGCATCTCGGCAGCAGAGTAGTACGACAGACTGCTCAGAAGCAAGATTACTCACCCCAGTACTCGTCGCTGACTTGAGGGAATGCCTCCTTGAGACTCTCGGCTGAAGTCAAGTGAGAGAGGACGCGGTCTGGAGGCGGTGGCGGTCGTGCGAACACCTCTACCTTGATCTCTTGGTCACCCTGCTCAATGATAGGGATGATGTTGTTGCTGCCTTCAGGAGCGGCCAGCATGCGCACGG
>AXNI01018684.1:0-16009 GCA_000498555.1 Heterococcus sp. DN1 | reverse complement strand
CGCCGCCAGTGAAACCACCAGGATTTCTGTACAGTATTGGTGCTACTGTGTCCTGGGCTTCTGTTGGTGCAGTTGATGAGACTCCTTATGGTGCTGTTGTTGCTTATGACGAGTCTTATATGGTATGTATACATCTATATAAACTCATGTATATATTGGAATGCGTGTAGCAGTAGCTAGCACTAGCAAAGCATGTCTGCAGGCTAGCACTCTTATCAACCAGCAGCATATTTATATATATACACATATCACATATGTATTGCATATATATATGTGTTACATATACTTTATAGTGTAGATCTATATATATACTACAGAAGTATATAAGTATACCAGTATCTTCTATAGCTTTTCGCATACTGATGGTATTGCATACTGACCCAAGCTGTCTGGAACAGTGCACACTTGCTGCAAGAGTGTGACATCACGTATGCAGCTGTACAGTGTGTAGTGATGCATTATATACCATGTACACACTGTATACACTGCTGCTGTTGTATATTGCAACTGCACAATAGCAACTGAAGGTCTTAGCGAACAGACCTCGCGGTGTGCGGCTCCAAGACCTTACACTACTAATAGTAACAGTGCCGCAAGCAGCTGTTGGTGCAGCATCAGCAGCACAAAAAGCTCAGTGTGTACGCAATCCACTACTAGGACAATACTTCAGACGCAAACTGGATGTTAGTACTGGTGATACACAGGTGATTGTGTGACCAACTGCTATGTAAAACTCAGTGTAAGTAAGGTCACAACTGCAGTAGTGCGTACTGGCGCAGTGTGTTCGTGTACGCATGTGCATTCGTAGATGCGAAGTTAATGATGCCATATGTCTATTGTGTATGTGTAGTAGTAGCTGGTAATCTGTTCTGTCTCAATATCAAGCCCGTAGCGGCTCATCGCCCACATGTGCAACGTACTGCAGTAGTGCGCAGGTGTGCTACTAGTACCAGTGCTGTAACTTTCAATACTAGTAGCATGATGTACTTCCACATAAAGCTAATTGCATGCTTTTACTGTTGCTCTTGTGTTTCTTTTCTATACTCTTGTGTACAGTATGTGCCTGCACCTCTGTGAAGCTGCAACTACAGCTCCAACATATCATCAGTCATGTAGCAGCAGCAGCTCCACACAGGACACTTCATTTAGTAGTCAAGCGAGGCGCATTAGTCAGTATAGTACATGTGGCAAAATTTTATACTAAGCCATGTAGCGTAGATCACAGTTTGGAGATGATCAACTAAGCTTGTGCTGTATTGCACTGCAGTAGTTGACCGACATAAGAGTTGTGCACCTATGATCTGCAAAGATGAGTTTCACAGCAGCAGCTGCAGCAGCAGCAGTAGCATTAGGAGCAGTAGCAGCAGTAGCAGTACATATAGCACTACAACACAAACATACACACGCACATTCACACTATGCATCCTTCTTTATTATGATCGCACTTGTTTGTTGTTGCTGGTGTGCATTTGCACGTTAATTCAATTGCACAATACTGCATGTGTGTGTATACACGTGCGTGTTAGTGTACGTGTACAGATCACGCAATGCCGTTACTTGCCGTTAGTGAACACGTCATGCAGTGTTGGGTAGTGCGGCTACGCATGTGCGGGCACCAAAAGCACTTGCATGATGTCGCAGCAAACAGACAGATAAGCAACACTGATAAGATAGCAAAGCTTTGGCAATACCAGTAGTATTCAACAACATGCGGTTATATGCTGCTACTGTGTGAATAATTGTATACTCGTAAAGAAGCTTACTGCATCACAATGTCTGCAGTTGTATCTCACAGACTATTAGTACACATGTAATACAATAACGACTATAAACAAGGTTAATGCTTAAATCACGTTTGAGCGTCATCATGTTATGTCAGCCTGTTGTGCTACGACTACTAAGTCACGGTACACCTTTCCGCTTGCTGTGATCGTACTTGTTACTTACTGCTACGACTGATTACAACATGTGCTCAGTGCACTAGCTATACTCCTGCAAAATTTAGGTTCCACTGTAAAGCAGTAATTGTGTGTGTGCGTGCACTTAACACTTCGTATAGCACTACAGCGCGTGCACTGCTACTGCTAAACGTAATCTAAGTGTCTATACAGCAGCAACTGATGTGTTACAATAAGTGCCTGTATAGCCAGCGTCACAGATACACCAACCAAATACAGACACCCCTGGATCAATCTGCTGACTATAGCAGTCTCCGTGCTTACTGCATGTGTCTCTACCACTGCACACAAAGCCAGGTATACACTTTGATGTTATGCCTGATTACCAGTGCACCACAGTGTCAGAAAACATATACACATAAGTTACAGCATGTGTTACTATAAGTACAAAATCTCATCAGATGTGTATATCAGTAAAAGCAACATGGCACTCAGTGGTAGCCCATTGATGTGTTCAACGCAAACTTGCAATGCGATGATGTACTTTGCGTCAAACAAGCATCATGCACTCGTAGAGTAGTTGAATAAGAAGTTCTGTTGCTATGGTGCAGTAATAATTGCTGTACGTACCACCACCGCGTGACGTAAAGTAAGGCCTCCGATAGCACGCTTCGCTATTTCTGGAACAGCATACGTTGTCCAAGTAAGAACCGCTCCCTTGATCGGAACTGTAAGACCCACCGCCGCAGGCGATGCCCTGTTAACATTTGTTTATTCAATTCATCAATTGTTGTTAAAATGTATATATGTGTATATTATGATTGTAATGAAAATTTGGATGTGACCAACAGAAGATACACTGTAAACGCAGGCGTTTTGTTGACAACACAGCAGTACTATTTAGCATTACACTTATAGACCATAAGCGGCTACAACTGTACAAGCAGCAGTTATATATGAGAGTTATGCTCTACAGTGTAGCGTGCAAGTGGTGCACTGTGCGTACACTGCATGCACATCGCAAGACATGTAAGCTGTGCACTACTACTAAAGTAAGTTTTCAACACTGCGCTGTATCAGTTGCATGTAAACACACCCATTCATCGCATACAACTGCTGCAACCGTTGGCGCTGGCGTAGGAGGCGAATAAGGTGGAATTGCTGGTGGAGTTCCGATAACACCTATAAAGTGTGTAACAACATGCATTTATGAACAGCAGTGACAGCAGTTGTTCGTGTGAACAAAGTCATGCTTAGACACAGATATAGCATGCATGCGTGTGCACTAGTACTCCGGCGATTGAGCAAGCAACATAGCGCTTGTAAGCAAGTGTGGAGACAAGCGATAGCACTTTCTTTTCGGCTGTTGCAGCCTGTACGCTGCTTGCACACATGCATATAAGTTCTAAGCTATACTGCACAAATGCAGATATCTGAGGATTGGTACATTTAGAGCTTTGCTCAGCATCAGAAAACATATAGCTGTAAGTGGATTTGGTGCAGCATTGCACATGTAAATTCGCAGAAGTGATGCATCAGCGTATCAGTAGCACAATGCAACAAGCACGTCAAGCGTATTGAAGATCGTCTTGACTAACAAACACATGACCATGAATAACTTGCGCACACAACGAGGCTTGCTTGTGCATGCACTGTTTCTACTAAGTCTCCATGCATTGCCATGATGACTAGCCTGATAACACACCACTATTACTACACTGACTGTCACTGCATGACGCTATACATAGCTCTACTGTACTACTGCTAGATCATCAATACTGCTGCTACAGAGACTACTGCGTTGCCGTTGTCATCATACCACAACATTCTCACTACTGCTATGACCTCTAGCCACAACAATTAGCCACAATGCTGATCACTGACTATTACTGCTGCTTATATTGTCTCACACATTGTGTGCTGCTATTGCAATCAATTCACAAAAACAAGCCTTGTCCTGGGTTGACACTCCTGTGCATAGGCTTCATTGCTGTTTTACCACGCGGTTTCGTTTTAGCGATCAGGTTCAAAGTGTAGCGTACAAGCTCTAGATCGTGTAGCTTCAGTGCTTGTACTAGTGGTGTGTACAGTGACTGCACAGCATCAGAGTGTTCCCACACAGCGCACACAGTGATGTCATACAGAAACTGTGCTTTCACAAGGGCTTCAGCAAGGTGACCTGGTATGTCTATATCACCATGGTCATATACTAGCATGTATGTCAGCTTATCGTGGATGAACTGTAGCTGCTGTAGCATAGTATAGCCAGGTTGTAAAACAGCTGCGGCAGAAGTAGACTCAGTAGTGTTCCAACCTTTAGGAAACACTATGTAGAAGCCTTTACTAACAGTCAGTGATCGATCCTCATGCTTGAAGTGACCAGTATCGCCTGTGACTACTGCCTTTATGTACCTTTTGATCACTGTGCCTGACTGCTCGTCTGACACTACAGGTTCATAAAGCTCTGTGATCAACATCTGTAAAGCGTCAGTGATCCTGTCGCTAGCTAATGCTCTGCCGATTACACCACACAGTGGCACTACACACCCAAACCGCCTCATCTCTTGTGTTGCATCAAGCACTATAAGCTCCAATAGCGCTGTCATCTGTGCAAGAAATGCTTCTAGCGCAGGGTGATGCGTCACGGGACTGGTGTATGTTGTAGCCAGACTTGACAAGATGTCGTGAGGTAGCTCAAGTACACTTGTTGTTGATGATGCTTCACACGTGTCATTGTCTGTTCTGAAAGTACTATTAGACTTCATTGGCATGTCTACATCTTGCAGCCAAGCAGTCCATGCTGCCATAGGTTCGCCCAAACTGCTGTGAATAGCAGCCAGAACAGCAAGTGCTGAGATGCCACTGACTTGCCCAAAAGCATATGCCATAGCTTGAGCTGTTGTCACCAGAGCATCTTCGCCCCCCTTAGCTTCACTGCACTCATAGTACAAGTGAATGAAGACCTCAGAGGCTTCAATTACTGTCCGCATAGCATTCATTGCTGACATCTGAACTACGTATTCAAAGCTTGCTAGCATGGAGCTGTTGTCAAGTAGATCGCAGCCAACACCAAGGTAAACATTATCGTTCCACCAGCTCTCTGCATCTTCGGCAAGAGCTGTCAGGTAGCCAAACGTGGCGTGAGTGGCAGCATCAACATCTCGCGGAAAACGCTGCTGATCTCCTGCTCAGGTCCAGCGATCACAAGAGAACATGATGATTCGTGCAGTCAGCTCATTGTGTGTCAAAAGGGCAGCAAGCGCACTGGCGTTATTGTTACCTCTGTCTTGCCAGAGTCAGCATGCCCAAAGCTCTCCACAGCTGTCTCGATGTACGAGGATGCTGTGGTAAAGAAGTTTTCCAATGCGGTCTCAGGATCGCATGCTGGCGCCAGTGCGCTTTTGTGAAAAGCATAAACTGTGGTCACACCTACGAGAGCAAGCACAATGCTTGGCCGCATCGTCTCTCGCGATTGCTTTTGCTGAATGGGGAAGACAATACTTAGCTTTTGAAAACAAGAACCTAACGCGGATCTTGAGCACACCCTGTGGGACAGACAGATGCACAGCAGCAACAACTAACGGCAGCAGCAGCGTACGACAGCGCTGCGTAACAATCACAGCGCAGCAGCAGCAGACTCTTATAAACCGTGTATATATGTCATCACTCGTGCATTGTGTATGTACAGATTCAAGAGCTTGTAAAGTGATGACCGTTCACTATAGTATACTGTCGTGAAGTACTCTGCTATAGTGCTGCTTACATAGTGCTGCTTACATGATGCAACTAAAGCATTCACCCGCAAGCATCCACTCGCATAGTAAACAACGCGACAACGCACGCATGCACCGCTAATAGACAACTTTCTCAATCCCCCAACGGCAAGTAAATGCACCTACACAGTGTAGTTTGGTTCGTTGTACTGGTACAACTTGTCATGTGCTACAGTGTACATTCTTTCAACTGTTTGCTGAACTTATCATGATGGTCAAGCACGCTGCAGCTTCATTAGATTGCGGAAGAGTGCTTTAACAGTTGGTGTCAGCCTTGTCTTATTGTACAAGTCACCAGTAGCGCGTATAGCATCAGCCTACAAATGTAAGATATTAGATGTAACACAAGAAAGAGTTGACATGATTGACCACTGTCAGCAGCAGTAGCGCAAACATACTCACGAACACAACTCGCAGTACAAGTAGTAAACCGCTGCTGTTGTGGCTTTGGCGCGATTTAACACTGTACGAGCGCTACATACAACGCTTGTGCATAGTATGCGCAGTGTATAAAATTTAGTACAACGTAAACAGCTGTTTACCTTAGTAGGATAAGGGTGTATAACACCAGCTATAGCTCCTAGGCCAATCTTGTGCTGCATTGCTACACTTATCTCAGAAATCTGTTGTGTGAGGTCAGTTGCAATAAAAGTTACAAGGGCGATTTGTCAGATCTCATATTAAAAACAATCACAATGCGCGCTGAGCAAGCAATGTAAATCACAATGTGTTGCGATGATTGCATGCACCAATCTGCACAGTAAGCATTGCTGCACTGCAATCAATACGTGTTGTTATGACGTCTGACAACTATAACGCCTGCGTTCTGGTCTGTAACGTTTACTTTGTCAACGGTTTTAATAACGGTTATGTAACGTTCATACCATATCTCCAGCGCTCGGTGCTACGATGGTAGCTCCTAGTATCACATCACTGCCTTCCTTTACATGTACCTATACTTGTTGATAATTGTGTACAGCAAGCGTGTGTGAATGTAATGCATGCATCAGCGGTCAGCAATCAGATGTAATTATGTAACTTTATGCATCGCAAAAATACGTTGTAAAAGTACGTACAGCATTGGCAAGTGGTGGCAGCTGTACAAGTTGATCGCGCAATCTTACTAACGCGCAAATTACTCATCATCACAGCGCAATACAGAAGTATTTCTCTACACTGCATCAATGCATCGCCTTATGAAAGGTGCTTACGTTACATGTGATGTATAACTATGACAAGTTAGAAAAGCACTTACCTTAACGAAGCCAGTAGTGCTGCATGAGCCTTCAAGAATAGCTCTATCAACAGCACTGAACTGTTTAGTGTATGTTTTATAAGGAATAGAACGTTCCTCAAGGTCACGTGGATATAGCCCCACATGTGCTACTTCAGGCTCAGTGTATGTACACCATGGTATCAATAGATCACTGTAGTGTCATGTGATTAGGATATACATCAGTCTACATGGTTGTACAGCAAGTGCAAACTCAATTCAGATAAACTTGTAGTGCATTGCAAGCAGTATGGCTTGCAACTATAAAACTGTGTATTTACGCTGCTAATGTATACTTAAAGCACAACGAATGTAAGCAGCCAGTGTCTGCGCATCAACCCGACTATGAACAAGCACGGACTGCATTTCATGGCAAGTTTTCAAAAGCTGACAGCTACAATAGTGACAGTTACACAACTGACCTGAATTTACCGTTGCCAAAGAACAGTGCATTCCTTATAACAAGCCGCGCCATGAAGTCACTGACATGTGTGAACTGGTACTTAGTGCAGCAGTCACCCACAGCATACACAGCACGGTTTGACGTCTGCAGAGTGTCAGTGACAGTTACACCATCGGTTTCACTGTAACGGATGCCAGCCGTTTCAAGTCCAATGCCAGCTACATTTGGCTTGCGGCCTGCTGCTATCAATAGCGCTTCGCATTCATAGCTCACTGTTGTTGATGATGTTGCTGCTGCTGCTGCTGCTGCTGTTGATGTTGTTGTATCAGTAGTGCTACTAGTAGTAGTGGTGTCAGGTGGTGCTCCAGTTACTACAGAAATCAGTGGAAATGCCTGAGTAACACAGTGCAGAGTGTGTATATATATCACATATACGCATTGCAGTATACAAGGTGTTAGCTAATTGCTCGGACGCTGGAGTTAAGAGACGCTGTGTAGACCTATATTGTGCAGCGAATAGTACTACGTATGTGCTAGTACTGTGTGTATCGTGTTGTATTGTGCTATTGCACTTAGACATAAAAGAAATCTTCATATAGCTAGGTACTGTGTGCAACTGCATGTGCATTGCTGAATATACCATAGTCTGCAATGCTCACGTATACTAGTACTTCAGTATGTAGTAGCAGTATTAGCAGTGTCTGCATGCATGGGGGTTAGTGTCACCTGATCACCAGTAGCAGGTGTATGTTCTATACGTATAAACTTGCAGTTAAATACAAACACAACTCCATCTTTCAGTAGACTCTCTAGCACTATTTGACCTGCATCGGCGTCTTCTTTGGGTAGTATCTGCATACACACATATGTAGCACATGATACATGATAGCAGATTGTGTGTTTACATGTATATATTAGATGAGTACAGTATAACACAAACAAACATTACTCAGTCAGTATGAATGCTGTAAGCATGCTTGATAGTATGCGCTTGCATGCATGTGCTTAGATGAATTGAACTAGTATGCACAGCTAAGTATGATTGAAAAACTTCTGTACGCGTACACAACAGCTTCATGTGCCAGTTGTATACTCAGTAAGCATGGTTCTCTCAATATCCGCATTCAGACAACTACCACACTGCGTCAGGCACATAAAGTTTATGATGTAAATTGTGACCTCACCTTACTACTGCGGACAAGAACTGTGACATGACATCCAAACCTTGCCATTGCTGTTTGTTTTGAAACACATGACACAAGATACCAACAGTACAGAGTGAAGCGAGCATGCATCAATCACATGTTAACTACATTCAAGCAGTAACTTAAACTGTTGATTAAGTACACGTGGCTATACCATAGCAGTGAGCCCGCAGAGTGTATGCGAAGAAACTGAACATATGTGCACTGTGTGCTCACTAGCACCTTCATGTGAACTATACTCTTGTACTATAACACCATTGAGTACAAATACATCGTGAATGCTGTGCCTCACACAGTAGATTATGATAACTGGTATGTATGCATATGTATGCATGTATAGTGTCTTTGTATAGTACCTTGTGCAAGCTCCATACCAATAGCACCAGCGCCAATGACCACCATGCGCTTTGGCAGCTGTGTCAGATTGAATATACTGCTGTTAGTGAGATATGGTGCACTCTTAAGGCCTTCAATCTGTGGCAGTGCAGCTGAGCCACCAGTTGCTATGACTGCTTTTCTGAAGGTCAGTGTAGTGCCATTGACACAGATAGTGTTAGCACTAGTAAATGCGCCTCTGCCAATGAAGACATCTATTGACAGAGCCGTTGAAAACCGTTGGGCACTGTCGTGGACACTGATGTCAGCACGTAACCGTCGCATGCGCTCCATCACCTATGCATAAAACGGTATGTGATAAGGTTTCAGTCAGTGACGTGAAGTAATTGGCGTGCAACCGTACTGCAGTACGCTGAATACATGCAGCAAAACAGGCACAAGTAACAAAAACGTAGGATATGTTGTGCTACAGCATGCCTTGCGTATCACTGTTGCACCGGCTGCTTACAA
Source organism: Heterococcus sp. DN1 (assembly GCA_000498555.1). Lineage (NCBI taxonomy): Eukaryota > Xanthophyceae > Tribonematales > Heteropediaceae > Heterococcus > Heterococcus sp. DN1. Next base: position 6,611 of record AXNI01018684.1, on the reverse strand, counting down.
AGGCTAAGCAAGCTACATGCAACTTGAGCAGGCACTATAGCACACATACATGTTGACATAGGTGATGTTTTCAAGTATGTACTGTAAGTACTGTTAGTGTATGTCTATACAAAAGTGGTTACTACTGACCTTGCCAAAATCAACTTTCACTGTTCCTTCAATAGTGATACCATACTCTTCACAGTTGTGCAGTGTGTGAGCAACACTTGCTGCTTTGATCAGTGCTTTGCTTGGCACACAGCCAACATTCAAACAGTCACCTGTAGTATACACCAATGTTTGGAAGTTACATGTTAAACATTGCTTCAAAACACTATACTGTAAATATGTTGATAATCTCTCAAAGTGGGTAGTATCAATGCTGTTGGTATCAATGCTGCATGCTATGACAGTACTTGCACCACTGCTGTTTGGTACAGTGCTAATGCGCTCAGCTGCACGATGTCGCTGTGCTAACACAAATGAACAAAGTGGGTTGTAGTATACTTCAATTACAAGCAGTTAGAACTTCAAGTGAAAGCACTTGTAGCTTCAATTTCAACATTACACACCTCCCATCAGGAGATCCTCAATGATTGCAACCTGAGGGCAGTTCAGCACATTGAAGTAATGAATATACATTGTGAGCAAGTATCATTACAGTACCACTTGATCATCAGCACACACATCTGAAATCACCACACAACTTATAGTTCACTATAACAGACATATTATACAAATCTGTGCACACAATAGCACATACGACGTGCACTGTAACATAATGCAAGCTGATGACTTACTATCTGAGTGCATAGTTACTAATAGTATCCAGATGAGCAATAGCACAACTGCAGCTGTGACGATACACTGACCAAAATGCCATCACTTTGCTGATGTACAACAGCTATCATAGCTAAACAGTGCATACAATCGTTTATCATGCAGTACCAGGCTACAATTATGTACTCTCAGATCACGAAACAAACATAAGGGATACACTTACTTTAGCATATACACCAGCAGCACCAGCAGCACTCACTAGACCGCCTGAACCAGCTCCAATCACTACTAAGTTATACACTTTATCGCCTGTGTGTATACATATATATTGTTTCGTTACAACATGGAGTTTTGTATCAAGAATGACATGTCATATGTGAGTCAGTAATGACAGTGTAATATTCAGTATTTGTACACGCGCACTTTTGAAATGATAGAACACGACACACAATAGAGCGCTGCATGTCTTGCAAGTGCGCTCTTGCTACACACAATCGCATAGCTATGCCATTCGTGGTGCAGCAAACGATACACACACTCAGCACTACAGCATACTACAAGTATACAGCTTGCAGTGTTTGCACTAAACAGAACAGGAGCTTTGCTGCTGTGACATCTTGTTACTGTTTCACATAACACCGTTACAATAGAAGGCGTTACCTGGCGGGTCTACCCATGCAGGTGGATGTACATTGTCCAACAACCGTGTGTTATGCTGTGATATGAGTGTGTATAGGTGACAGTGCAGTGATCGTGACATTTTAATATAGTACAACACAGGGTCAGCAATGTAGTCACATAGTAATATACAAGATGTCTTCACTGCACACAAGTATTGCAAATTATACAGAACTGTTGCAGCAGTGGTGTGTGCTTAGCCATACAAAGCACACATATCTACTGCCTAATCACGTATACACAAGCACTGTAAAGAAAGAATACATCACAACTGTCATTCACAATAGCTACAACTGAACCCAATTGAGCACTTCAAACAGCCGCGCACTCCTACATTCAACGCAAATATATCGTTTTTGCAAAAGTAGCAACAGCAGTTACAAAACATACAGTTAAAACTACAGTTACAAAGTGACAGTTATAAATACCTCATCTAAAGGTGACACTCCAATATCAAGTGCAGCTTGTTCCATAGCAGTGTCTCTTGTGCATACTTTACTGAGATCACTCTGGAGTGTGTTAACACTAGCTGTTGGGAATATGCCCTCACTTAAATGCTTCCAACTCAATTCTTCACCTGATATATTGATATATGCATTTGAGCAGAATCATTGGGACTTATTTTTCAGCTGTGAATACAAAGCAGAAGCAGTGATACGCACTATTTGCATGTGACAGTGATAGTTGACAAGCAGTTCACAACATCTATTGGTGCTAATAGTGCAGTGTGCACAGTACAGCGTATGCACAATTGTATAGATAGTATGTGTGCTGTAGTGTTCTTTGATGAAAGCAACTCAGTACAGTGACTTGCAACTGTGGTTGGCGGTGTGTTCACTGATAAGTGACAGCGGCCGCAGTTTGACATGCTATAAATTATAGCCTAGAATACCTTGCAAACAAGGCTATAGTTATCAGTTCACCTGTGATTGGTGTGATTGCTTTTTTGCCATGGCTGGGCTCATCAGTTGCAAACCTATGACATTGTATATGTACATAGAAGCGCAGCGATTTCTAGGATGTCATTGACCTATCGAAAGCGTTACTGAAACGAAACTGGAGATTACTGCATCACAAGATTTGCAGCTGTTTAGGACTCCATACTGCACAGCATCTATCATGCACTATTGTTGGAAAATGCTGGTGGATAGATATAAATCATGTGCAATCAATCTCCCTTACCTGTAGAACAGCGCTTCATTTTTGAAGGAGTGATCTCTGGTAGCATGGTGTAGATATCCTTGTGAGATCATCAGATCTCCAATGTCACATGCATCCTCTGAGCTGTTTGCTACTCCTTCCTGTCGATATCCACACAGCAGCGTCATAGTTGCACTCAATTTTGCTGATTTCAAGAGCAACAGATCCATGTATCACCGAAGGGATTGTTAAACAGAAGCCAATTTTCTATCTGCATATGCGGCCGTGCCTCTATCAGCTGGATCAAAAGCAATTGCCTGCACCTTTAGTACAAGTGTTTGTTTTGTGTGCCTACCTGTAACATCCAGTTGACGCCATCACTGCCTAGGAAGACGCTCTTGTAAGTAGTGAGATGATACTTTCTGTCTTTAACTTCTATGCTAGCTCGCATATTGGCAACAAGGGCCTCTACATTGAGTGTGTGGCCATCAGTAGAGTCTCCTGAGGGACGCAGAGCGGGCTGAGAGGTAGTAGTTGGGGTAATCTGCGAAGACATATAGCTGATCCTGGCTTTTTGGAAGCGTTTGCTCAATCGCTGAATCTCTCTCGAAGCTGGCGCTGCGCAGCGCAAGACAGCAGCTTAGTGTTCTCAATGCTCTGCTCTGCTCTGCAACGAGATCTGATCTTAATGGGCCGCAACAACAATGTTCAACGGCGTGAAGATATTGTGCCCAACGTCTTTTTTCGCAAGGCACTTGCAGCTGCAGCTGCTGTGCAGATGGCTCAGTATGTACATTCACTGTCAGCTGTTTGCTGCAGCTGGTTCATCGGTCTGCTGTCGCTGCTGTCGCAACCGCTCAATGCACCTCTGCAGCAGCTGCGCTTCACAAGCTCTCATTTGAGCTGCAAGCTGCAAGTGCCTTGCACTGCCACTATTGCTACTACTGCCATCATTGCTGATGCTGCTATGCTGCTCTGTTTCATTGCCAGCAGCACTACTTGCTGTCTCAAGCGCTAGCAACTGCTGCTGTGCAGATAGCAGCAGTTCACTCCTGACTGCTGCCTCATTGCGCTCACTAATGACTGTAGCAGCTGCAGTAGCACCGCCTCGTAGCAGCGCACCTACCTCTGCTTTGTCAGCTACTGCAATGCGCACAAAGCTCAGCAGCTGTGCTGTAGGGGCACCACTGCTGTCAATACACAGCTCTGCACTAGCGCTAACACCAGCTTCTTGCAGCAAGCTCAGTTTAATCTTACACAGCAAATCATCTGATCGCAATGCTGCAGCAGCCTCCAGCGGTAGAGAGTCGTGCAGTGGGTCTGGCACAACAAAGCCACTGTACAGTAGCAGCTCACGGTTTGGCCGTTTGCCATAGAACATTGTGATTTCATCACCAGCAGCAAAGTCTTGCATAGCTGTCATCACTAAGCAGCGCTCATCGCAGTCAAAGGCTGTCGTCATAGGCCCTTCTGCGTGGTTGCACATGTCGTACACTGGTATCAGTGCTAGCGCATCTTGCAGCTGTTCTACTGCACTATCACCTGCTGCTCCTACTGCTGCTGCTGCTACTGTAGGCCTGTAATATATGCGGTTCTGTCGCGTCACTACCGTCGCAAATGCCCATCTGTACAGCTCATAGCTGAAGCTTGACACAGGCAAGCCAGTCACATCCTGCTGGTGCTGCTGCTGCTGCTGCAGAAGAGCATGTATGTAGCAGTACTGCTGCGCACAAGCTCGCAAGCCACGTAAAGCTCTGCTAAAGACTTGCGTGCCTTGCAGTGCTGCTAATTCGTCGATGCTCCAGCACAGCGGCACTGAAAAGGCCACTGGCAGGACATCTATGTACGGTGAAAAGAATGAATTGCTGCCCTGCAGCCGTTCATACAGCAGCAGCACTGCTAAGCTCACTGATGGCGTCGCTCTTAGCATCGGATCTGTTGCAAGTATCTTGGCTGTAGGGGTGTCTGCACCTCTGCCTACTGCAGTGCACAGCATTGCTGCTTGTGGTATCTGCATCAGCAGCTCCTCTACTTTGATGTCATGTACAGCTACTAGGCCATTGCCTGCACCATCGATGCTAGAGCTCGCAAGCTTGAACTTGTAAGTGCTGAGATCAACTCCAGCTGCTGCCAACCACTCTGCAAACCTCTCCCAGCGCTCTGCGACTGTCGTTGCAGATTGATGCCTCAAGGCCGCTGTATCTGCTCGTTGCAGCTGTATCAGCTCAGTAAGTGCAGCGTGTAGCCTTTTTGCACTCTCCCATTGATGCTGCTGCTGCCAGCTCTCAATTTTCGCACAAAGAGCAGCAACCTTGCCAACCTGCGCTGCCACAGCCATCGTAAAGCCACACACACAAAGATTTGATGGCGAGTCGCTTCGCCTCGGTACGGTTATTGGATCTTTTTCGTATGGAATCCTATGGATGTGCCCAGTGCAGATCTGTTGAGCAGAAGAGGCAGTGCTGACAATATAGCTCTGCTGGATGCCTTTCTGGCGCAAGCAGCAGCAGCCAAGCGTGACGAACTGGAGATCGCTGCAGCCAACGCAGCCGAACGCGCTGCACGGGAGCCTGATGCAACTGCAGATGCAGATGCACCTCCAGTAGCCCCTGCATCTAAAATGACAGCAGAAGATATCAGGCGCAGCGAAGAACTGCTACGTCTAGTCATGTTTCTGTTTTACAGTGACAAAGCTTTAGTGGAGCACTGCACAGAAGTGCTGGACTCCGCTAGGATTGTTGAGTGCATTGGCCGTGTCAGCAGGCGCAGATTCTGGCTTGTGCAGAGCAGCTCGCAGGTGATGCTTGAGATAGGCTGTGTCATACAGTTGGTTACACTCATTGCGTTGGCTCGTGCCAAGGTTGATGATCTCAATAGTGATTGCACTGTTGTAATGATGCATGGCCGATCGCATTGCTGATGCCTTCTGTGCATTACAGAAGAGAGAGCCACCTTATGTGATTCTAGGAGGACACTACTGCTCCTGCCGTAGCTTCCTGGAGCTGTCTAAGCAACACCCTGAGCTCATACTGGTAAGTGTTGTCAAGTGATTATTGATACAAGAAACACACGTAACTAGTGAGCTGCAAGTCTTCGCACATATGCACAATCATTACGTGTTGCTAGTAGCTGAATCATCATCAACCCCTGTCCGTTAGTCTGCAGCATCGTGTGCTACCTCGAATTTGTATAGCATCACTCACCCACACAACCAGCTTGTTTTGGCGTTTCACTTGCAAGTGGTGAATCCACTGACATTATCTCCGCGCTTGCTCTGCTTGTGTTGTCTGCAATCATATATGCAGTGTAAGCATCTGCTAGCAGTGAGGCTGGCACCATTCTTTGGCAAGGTTGACACAGATAACATAGATGACAGCGTATTGAATACATATATGCATGTAGCTTGTGATGGGCGCAAGACGTGAACTACCTGTACTGGTAGCACATCTAGTGCTAAGATCACTACTACAATGACTGGTACTGCTATGCATGTGTCAGTATTACCAATGCTACTGCAGAACAAAGAGTAACTGCACAACTGCATTACATATGGCTACTGTATCTGCATACCAAGAGAGAGTACTGCAACACTATTGGCCAGCAGTGCTTTGCTAGAGCAGACAAGTACCGTCAAGCAGTCGGCCTATATGCATGTGTGAACGAGCAGCTAGAGATGACACAGTGCCAATAGCGAATGTAGCAGCAGCTGCAGGCGTGCTACCACTGTGAATGTGACATGGTGCACACAATGGCGTTGTAACATCTGGTGCACGCAGTGGCGTTTCACGAAGGATAGCAATATACTGCTATTGATACATGTGGTGAATCTGCAGACCAACAATGAATGTGCATGCAAATTGAAACAGTTGTGCCTTCTGAATGCTATAGTGTACTGTAGTACAAGTGTCGCTTGTGTCTGTCGCGTTGGTGTCTTTCTGTGTACGTATTTCTGTGCTGCACTGCTCCAAACGTGTCGGTGTCATAAAACCACTGAACTTCAAATTTGAAGTTTGTTTCTTGGATTGTGCCTCGTG
>AXNI01018683.1:0-11353 GCA_000498555.1 Heterococcus sp. DN1 | reverse complement strand
CTTTTGATCACTGTGCCTGACTGCTCGTCTGACACTACAGGTTCATAAAGCTCTGTGATCAACATCTGTAAAGCGTCAGTGATCCTGTCGCTAGCTAATGCTCTGCCGATTACACCACACAGTGGCACTACACACCCAAACCGCCTCATCTCTTGTGTTGCATCAAGCACTATAAGCTCCAATAGCGCTGTCATCTGTGCAAGAAATGCTTCTAGCGCAGGGTGATGCGTCACGGGACTGGTGTATGTTGTAGCCAGACTTGACAAGATGTCTTGAGGTAGCTTGAGTACACTTGTTGTTGATGATGCTTCACACGTGTACAGACACAAGTACTATTAGACTTCATTGGCATGTCCACATCTTGCAGCCAAGCAGTCCATGCTGCCATAGGCTCGCCCAAACTGCTGTGAATAGCAGCCAGAACAGCAAGTGCTGATATGCCACTGACTTGCCCAAAAGCATATGCCATAGCTCGAGCTGTTGTCACCAGAGCATCAGCGCCCCCCTTAGCTTCACTGCACTCATAGTACAAGTGAATGAAGACCTCAGAGGCTTCCAAACGTGGCCTGGGTGGCAGCATCAACATCTCGCGCGGAAAACGCTACTGTCATGATCTCCTGCTCAGGTCCAGCGATCACAAGAGAACATGATGATTCGTGCAGTCAGCTCTCTGTGTGTCAAAAGGGCAGCAAGCGCACTGGCGTTGGTGTTACCTCTGTCTTGCCAGTGTCAGCATGCTCAAAGCTCTCCACAGCTGTCTCGATGTACGAGGATGCTGTGGTAAAGAACTCGTCCAATCGCTTCTCAGGGTCGCATGCAGGCGCCGGCGCGCTCTTAAGAAAAGCATGAACAGCAGTCACACCTACCAGAGCAAGCACAATGCTTAGCCGCATCGTCTCTCGCGATCGCTTTTGGTGAATGGGAAGACAATACTTAGCGTTTGACATAAAGACCCGACTAGTTCAGTACATTGAAGCTCACATCGCTAGCCTTGCGCTAGCGCCAGCAGTGATCTGATTGCAGCACAAGACAACCAGCAGCAGCAGCAGCAGCAGCAGCAGCAGCAGCATACGGCAGCAGCGTTGTGCAACAACCGCAGCGCAGTAGCAGTAGCAACTCTAAGACTGTTTGTGCATATATGTCATCACTCGTGCACTGTGTATGTACAGATGTAAGAGCTTGTACAGTGATGACCGTTCACTATAGTATACTGTCGTGAAGTACTCTGCTTACATAGTGCTGCTTACATAGAGCAACTAAGCATTCACCCGCAAGCATCCGCTCGCATAGTAAACAACGTGACAACGCACGTATGCACCGTTGATAGACAACTTCTCTCAATCCCGCAACGGCAACAAGTAAATGCACTTGCACAGTGTAGTATATGGTACACTGTACTGATATAGCTTTCCTTGTGCTACAGTGTACATCTCATTCAGCTAAGCTAGTCATAATGGTTAAGCACGCTGCAGCTTCATTAGGTTGCGGAACAGTGCTTTAACAGTTGGTGTCAGCCTTGTCTTATTATACAAGTCACCAGTAGCGCGTATAGCATCAGCCTATCATTTAAGGTTAATCATGCAACAACGTAAGAGATGTTTGATTTTGTTGAGCACTTTCAGCAGCAGAAGCGCTGTCATATGAACGAGCACAAGCTGCAGTAACGGTCGTGTTCAGCTGTAGCTGCTGCAGTACAATAACTACATGTATGGAACCGCGGATGTGCATAGTATGAGCATTGCAGTGTTAGATTGTATGTGGTATAGAAAGCTTACCTTTGTGGGGTAAGGGTGTATAACACCAGCTATAGCTCCAAGACCGATCTTGTGCTGCATTGCTACACTAATCTCAGAAATCTGGTGTGTGTAATTAGTTGAGGAGATAAAATCATTACAGCAATCTGTCAGTACTGCTCTTGGATAAATACAACGCGTGTCAAGCATGCACTGTGAACTCATGCAACAGTCGGTACTGTAAGTATTGCTGCACTGTGGTATCTACGGATTGATGTAAGGTCAGACAACAATAACGTCTGCGTTTTGGTCTGTAACGTTCGCTTTTGTTAGCGGTTTGATAAAGGTTTTTATAAAGTTCGTACCATATCTCCAGCGCTTGGTGCTACAATAGTAGCTCCTAGTATTACATCACTGCCTTCTTTTACATGCACCTGTTCTTGTTGATAGATGTGTACAGTAAGCAGTGAGTGTGTGATTACAATGCGTGTAGCAAATCAGCAATCACATGGAATGATGTATCTTTATGCATCTCAATAGTATGTTGTAGAAGCACGTACCGCATTGGCAAGTGGTGGCAGCTGTACAATGTGATCGCGCAGCCTAACTAACGCACAGATCACTCATCATCACAGTGCTATTCTACTCTGCACAGTATCAAGTCATCGCTTTATGTAGAATGCTTATATCTATCTGTTTAGCTGTAACAAGTCAACTGAGCACTAACCTTGACAAAGCCAGTTGTGCTGCATGAGCCTTCAAGAATAGCTCTATCTACAGTACTGAACTGTTTAGTGTATGTTTTATAAGGAATAGAACGTTCCTCAAGATCACGTGGATATAGCCCTACATGTGCTACTTCAGGCTCAGTGTATGTACACCATGGGATCAATAGATCACTGTGTCGTGTTGTGTGAGCAGCGTACACGAGCGCATGGATGTTTTAGCATCAGCGTGAAGTGATTTATTGTATTCTACTGATCAGCTTACACATATACAAACGGCCAATATATAGTTGACTCACAGTGACACACTGTGCTCGTGATTCCGCTTTATACCAAATATGAACAAGCAGAAGCTGCATCAAGTTTGAAAGTGACAGTTACAAGAGTGACAGTTACCCAACTGACCTGAATTTACCGTTGCCAAAGAACAGTGCATTCCTTATAACAAGCCGCGCCATGAAGTCACTGACATGTGTGAACTGGTACTTAGTGCAGCAGTCACCCACAGCATACACAGCACGGTTTGACGTCTGCAGAGTGTCAGTGACAGTTACACCATCTGTTTCAGTGTAACGGATCCCAGCCGTTTCAAGTCCAATGCCCGTTACATTTGGCTTGCGGCCTGCTGCTATCAATAGCGCTTCGCACTCATAGCTCACTGTTGCTGCTGTTGCTGTTGTTGTTGTTGCTGCTGCTGCTGTTGGTGTTGTTGATGATGTTGCATCAGTAGTGCTAGTAGTAGTAGCACTGTCAGGTGGAGCTTCAGTTACTACAGTGATCAGTGGAAATGCCTGAGTAACACATTGCAGAGTGCGTATATATAGCACATATACGCATTGCAGTATACAAGATGTTAGCTAAGTGCTTGGAAGCTGGAGTTACAAGACACTGTGTAGGCCTACATAGTGCAAGCGATGGTGTTATGTGTGTATCAGTTCGGTGCTTGACACATTGACGATTCACACCACAGCCGTGCGCCAGTACCAGACGGATATATCGCATTATCGCTATCTGCGCATAAACTACAGAAGATTCATGCAGCTGCTGTGTAACCGAAGCTAAGCACAAATAAATTACTGCGCATTGCTGAGTACACTACGTTGTACTTCATACATATAGTGATATGTGCAGTCATAGTAGTGTTACCTGATCACCAGTAGCAGGTGAATGTTCTATACGTATGAATCTACAGTTGAATACAAACACAACTCCATCTTTTAGTAAGCTTTCTAGCACTATTTGGCCTGCATCAGCATCTTCTTTGGGTAGTATCTGCATGCATACATACGTGGTACATAAAACACGATAACAGTGTGGGTGTGTGTGATTACACGTACATGTTAGATGAGTACAATATAACATTACTTTCACTTGCTTCACGTGAGCGTAAGCATGCTTGATGGCAATAGCTTGTGTGCACACATAAGCATTAATGTTTACTTGAACTATTATATCAAGCTAAATATGATTTCAAATGGTCAAGCAGTACACATACGTACACATCAGCGTCATGCGCATGTCTTTGCACTACGAAGTGCTCACTAAGCAGTGTACGCTCGATACTCGATGTCGATCTGTAGACTAGCGCCTTGCGTAACGACGCGCATGAAAGTGCATGATGTATGAGATTGTTATACTTATGTACATATATAAAGATATTTATATTTGACGATCTCAATATATGATGGTCTCACCTTGCTACTGCGGACAAGAACTGTGACATGGCATCCGAACCTTGCCATAGCTGTTGTATAACAAAACAGATCATACACAAGCCACCAGCAGCCATCAGTAAGGAAGCATGCATGATGCACATGTTAGCTTCATGTAGAACCTTAAACTATGACATGAAAGCAGTAGCATACACTGTTGCTTGCGCATGCATGTAACAAGTACTTTTGAAGCATACGCACATGTGATTTTACCATAGCAGTGAGCATGCTAAGTGTATGCGCTAAAGCCAACATTGTGTGGAATGATGTGGCTACTAATTACATTATGTGCAATATAGTGTAATATTACCAGGTGTACCACTAGATACTGCTACAATGCATGCATGCAGTATCTACACAGTATATGTAATAGTAATCGTTTGTACATATGTGTACATAGTATATGCAAGTACCTTGTGCAAGCTCCATACCAATAGCACCAGCGCCAATGACCACCATGCGCTTTGGCAGCTGTGTTAGATTGAATATACTGCTGTTAGTAAGATAAGGTGCACTTTTCAAGCCCTCAATCTGTGGCAGTGCAGCTGAGCCACCAGTTGCTATCACAGCTTTTCTGAAGGTCAGTGAAGTGCCATTGACACAGATAGTGTTAGCACTAGTGAAAGCTCCTCTTCCTATGAAGACATCTATTGACAGAGCTGTTGAAAACCGTTGCGCACTGTCGTGGACACTGATGTCAGCGCGTAACCGTCGCATACGCTCCATCACCTGTGTAACGACATTTGTAATAACGGTTTTGCAGTAACTGGGGGTTTCATAACGGTTAACAGTTATTAACAGGTTTGGTAACGGTAGCAAGCTGCAACGTGCAGTCAAAGAGGCAACAGTCAACTAGAATGCAGTAAATAGGATGGCTACAGTAGTGAACACTGCTCACTGCTATATGCTTATTACTATTTCGATAGGTTTTATCACGTTTGAGCAGGCACTGTATGCATGCATACATGTTCACATAGCTGACGATGTGAGAATATTTCAAGTGTACTGATGAAAGTTGTAACACACAGCAAATAGTGTTCGTACTCACCTTGCCAAAATCAACTTTAACTGTTCCTTCAATGCTGATACCATACTCTTCACAGTTGTTCAGTGTGTGAGCCACACTGGCTGCTTTGATCAGTGCTTTGCTTGGCACACAGCCAACATTCAAACAGTCACCTGTGGCAAACAATGATGTTTACAAGTCATGTGTTACAGAGTGCAGTTGCACAACCTGAGCTAGTTGTTGATACTCTCTCACTACTGCTGTTTGGTATAGCACTAATGCGCTAAGCTACACTGCTGCTGTGTTATACGAACAATGCAAGCTGCATACTTCAAGTGAAAACACTTGTAACTTCAACTTGAACCGTTACACACCTCCCATCAGGAGATCCTCAATGATTGCAACCTGAGGACAGTTCAGCACAATGAAGCAATGAATACACATTATGAGCTAGTATCAGTATCAGCACTACCACTTGTTCATCAGCACAAACATCTGAAAATAATAGACGCCGTATATACTGTCGCAGAGCATATGAAAGTCTGTGCACACATCAGCACATACGACGTGTGCTGCAACCGAAGGCGACTGATGCTATTACTGTCCCTCAAGAACATAGCATAAGCATGGAATCTGAATTCAGTATCACAACTGCAGCTGTGACAGTACATCTTTTGTAGTGTTACGAAATTGTTCGCCGATGCATAGTAGCTTCAAACGCAGATCTTTGTGCCATATGCAGTTTGAAGATCATTCAATGTTTGTACTATCAGATCACGTAAAAACAGTACGTTGCACTTACTTTAGCATATACACCAGCAGCACCAGCAGCGCTCACTAAACCACCAGAGCCAGCTCCAATCACTACTAAGTTATACATTTTATCACCTGTGTAGATATATATATATATATATATATATATATACATTGTTGCGTTACACCATGGAGTTTTGTATCAGGAACAACATGTCATTTGATGATAAGTAATGACAGGATAATTGATGCACCAAACTGTTACAATAGTTGGCGTTACCTGGCGGGTCTACCCATGCAGGTGGATGCACATTGTCTAACAACCGTGTATTATGCTGTGATATGAGTGTGTACAGGTGACAGTGCAGTGATCGTGACATTAGCATAGTACAACACAGGGTCAGCAATGTAATCACGTAGTAGTATACAACATGTGTGCCCAACTGCACAATAGTATTGCATAACATACAGAACTGTTGCAGCAGTGGTGTGTGGTTAGCCATAGAAAGTATACATATTTACTGCCTAATTACGTATACACAAGCACTGTAAAAAAAGAATACATCACAACTGTCATTCACAATAGCTACAACTGAACCCAATTGAGCACTTCATACAGCCGCGCACTCCTACATTCAACGCAAATATATCTTATTGCAAAAGTAGCAACAGCGGTTAGCAAACATACAGTTTAAAACTACATTTACAAAGTGACAGTTATAAATACCTCATCTAAAGGTGACACTCCAATATCAAGTGCAGCTTGTTCCATAGCAGTGTCTCTTGTGCATACTTTACTGAGATCACTCTGGAGTGTGTTAACACTAGCTGTTGGGAATATGCCCTCACTTAAATGCTTCCAACTCAATTCTTCACCTGATATATTGATATAGGCATTTGAGCAGAATTGTTGGAACTTGTTTTTCAGCTGTGAAAACAAAGCAGAAGCAGTGATACGCACTATTTGCATGTGATAGTGATAGTTGACAAGCAGTTCACAACATCTATTGGTGCTAATAGTGCAGTGTGCATAGTACAGCGTATGCCCAATTGTACAGATAGTATGTGTGCTGTAGTTTTCTTTGATGAAAGCCGCTCAGTACAGAGACTTGCAATTGTAGTTAGCGGTGTACTCACTGATAAGTGACAGCGGCCGCAGTTTGACATGCTATAAATTATAGCCTAGAATACCTTGCAAACAAGGCTATAGTTATCAGTTCACCTGTGATTGGTGTGATTGCTTTTTTGCCATGGCTGGGCTCATCAGTTGCAAACCTATGACATTGTATATGTACATAGAAGCGCAGCGATTTCTAGGATGTCATTGACCTATCGAAAGCGTTACTGAAACGAAACTGGAGATTATTGCATCACAAGATTTGCAGCTGTTTAAACCCCATACTGCACAGCGTCTATTATCCACTATTGTTGGAAAAGCTGGTGTTTAGATATAAATCATGTGCAATAAATCTCCCTTACCTGTAGAACAGCGCTTCATTTTTGAAGGAGTGATCTCTGGTAGCATGGTGTAGATATCCTTGTGAGATCATCAGATCTCCAATGTCACATGCATCCTCTGAGCTGTTTGCTACTCCTTCCTGTCAATATCCACACAGCAGCGTTATCATTGCATCAATTTTACTTATTTCAAGAGCAAAAAATCCTTGTATCACTGAAGGAAATTGTCGAACAGAAACCAGTTTTGCATCTGCATATGCGGCCGTGCCTCTAACAGCTGGATCACAAGCAATTGCCTGCAGCAGCAAGTACAAATCGTTGCTTTGTTTGCTTACCTGTAGCATCCAGTTGACGCCATCACTGCCTAGGAAGACGCTCTTGTAGGTAGTGAGATGATACTTTCTGTCTTTAACTTCAATGTTAGCTCGCATATTTGCAACAAGGGCCTCCACATTGAGTGTCTGGCCATCAGTAGAGTCTCCTGAGGGACGCAGAGCGGGCTGAGAGGTAGTAGTTGGGGTAATCTGCGAAGACATATCGCTGATGCTGGCTTTTTGGAAGTGTTTGCTCAATCGCTGAATCTCTCTTGAAGCTGGCGCTGCGCAGCGCAAAACAAAAGCTTAGGGTTCTCAAAGCTCCGCTCTACAACAAGATGTGATATTAAAATGGGCCGCAACAACAATGTTCAACGGCATGAAGATATCTACCCAACGTCTTTTTTTCGCAAGGCACTTGCTGGGCAGCGGCAGCTGTGCAGTGCTCAGTATGTACATTCTCTGTCAGCTATTTGCTGTAGCTGACTCATCGGTCTGCTGTCGCAACTGCTCAATGCACCTCTGCAGCAGCTGCGCTTCACAAGCTCTCATTTGAGCTGCAAGCTGCAGATGCCTCGCACTGCCACTACCACTATTGCTATCATTACCATTGCTGATGCTGCTATGCTGCGCTGTTGCGTTGCCAGCAGCACTACTTGCTAACTCAAGCGCTAGCAACTGCTGCTGTGCAGATAGCAGCAGTTTACTCCTTACTGCTGCCTCATTGCGCTCACTGATGACTGTAGCAGCTGCAGCAGCAGCGCCTCGTAGCAGCGCACCTACCTCTGCTTTGTCTGCTACTGCAATGCGCACAAAGCTGAGCAGCTGTGCTGAAGGGGCACCACTGCTGTCAATACACAGCTCTGCACTAGCGCTAACACCAACTTTTTGCAGCAAGTTTAGCTTAATCTTACACAGCGGATCATCAGCTCGCAATGCTGCAGCGGTCTCTAGCGGTAGAGAGTCGTGCAGTGAGTTTGGCACAACAAAGCCACTGTACAGCAGCAGCTCACGGTTTGGCCGTTTGCCATAGAACATTGTGATCTCTTCACCAGCAGCAAAGTCTTGCATAGCTGTCATGACTAAGCAGCGCTCATCGCAGTCAAAGGCTGTTGTCATAAGCCCTTCTGCGTGGTTGCACATGTCGTACACTGGTATCAGTGCTAGCGCATCTTGCAGCTGTTCCACTGCACTATCACCTGCTACTGCTGGTGCTGCTGCTGTAGGTCTGTAGTAGATGCGGTTCTGTCGCGTCACAACTGTAGCGAAAGCCCATCTATACAGCTCATAGCTGAAGCTTGACACAGGCAAGCCAGTCACAGGCTGCTGCTGCTGCAAAAGAGCATGTATGTAGCAGTACTGCTGTGCGCAAGCTCGCAAGCCACGCAGAGCTCTGCTAAAAACTTGCGTGCCTTGCAGTGCTGCTAATTCGTCGATGCTCCAGCACAGCGGTACTGAGAAGGCCACTGGCAGAACATCTATGTACGGTGAAAAGAAGGATGTGCTGCCCTGTAGTCGTTCATACAGCAGCAGCACTGCTAAGCTCACTGAAGGTGTCGCTCTTAGCATTGGGTCTGTTGTTAGTATCTTGGCTAAGGGTGTGTTTGCACCTCCGCCTACTGCAGTGCACAGCATTGCTGCTTGTGGTATCTGCATCAGCAGCTCCTCTGCTTTGATGTCATGCACAGCTAATAGGCCATTACCTGCACCATCGATGCTAGAGCTCGCAAGCTTGAACTTATAAGTGCTGAGATCAACTCCAACTGCTGCCAACCACTCTGCAAACCTCTCCCAGCGCTCTTCTGCTGCTATTGGTTCAGATGCATGAGTTGAAGCTGTTGCACCTGCTCGTTGCAGCTGTATCAGCTCACTGAGTGCAGCATGTAGCGTTTTTGCACTCTCCCATTGATGCTGCTGCTGCCAGCTCTCAATTTTGGCACAAAGAGCACCAACCTTGCCGACCTGCGCTGCCACAGCCATCAGTGGAGGCACAAACACGTAAGCTTTGATGGCGAGTCGCTTCGCCTCGGTACGGTTTCTCGCATGGATGTGCCCATTGCAGATCTGTTGAGCAGGAGAGGCAGTGCTGACAATATAGCTCTGCTGGATGCCTTTCTAGCGCAAGCGGCAGCAGCCAAGCGTGACGAACTGGAGATCGCTGCAGCCAACGCAGCCGAACGCGCTGCACGGGAGCCTGATGCAGCTGCAGATGCAGATGAACCTCCAGTAGCCCCTGCATCTAAAATGACAGCAGAAGATATCAGCGCAGCGAAGAGCTGCTACGTCTAGTCATGTTTCTGTTTTACAGTGACAAATCCTTAGTTGAGCACTGCACAGAAGTGCTGGACTCCGCTAGGATTGTTGAGTGCATTGGCCGTGTCAGCAGGCGCAGATTCTGGCTTGTGCAGAGCAGCTCGCAGGTGATGCTTGAGATAGGCTGTGTTATACAGTTGTTTACACTCATTGCGTTGGCTCGTGCCAAGGTTGATAATCTCAATAGTGATTGTATTGTTGTAATCATGCATGGCTGATCGCATTGCTGATGCCTTCTGTGCATTACAGAAGAGAGAACCGCCCTATGTGATTCTAGGAGGACACTACTGTTCATGCCGTAGCTTCCTGGAGCTGTCTAAGCAATACCCAGAGCTCATACTGGTATGTGTTGTCAAGTGATTATTGATACAAGAAACACGCGTGAATAGTGAGCTGCAAGTCTTCGCACAAATACACAATCATTACGTGTTGCTAGTAGCTGAATCAGCATCAAACCTTGTCCGTTAGTCTGCAGCATCGTGTAATATCTCGTTCGTATAGCATCAATCAACTATTCAGGCTAGCTTGTTTAACTGTTACATGCAAGTTGTGAGTCCACTGACATTATCTCCGCGCTTGCTCTGCTTGTGTTGTCTGCAATCATATATGCAGTGTAAGCATCTGCTAGCAGTGAGGCTGGCACCATTCTTTGGCAAGGTTGACACAGATAACATAGATGACAGCGTATTGAATACATATATGCATGTAGCTTGTGATGGGCGCAAGACGTGAACTACCTGTACTGGTAGCACATCTAGTGCTAAGATCACTACTACAATGACTGGTACTGCTATATATGTGTCAGCACTACTACTGCTACTACAGAACAAAGAGTAACTGCACAACTGCATTACATATGGCTACTGTATATGCATACCAAGAGAGTACTGCAACACTCTTGACCAGCAGTGCTTTGCTAGAGCAGACAAGTACCGTCAAGCAGTCGGCCTATATGCATGTGTGAACGAGCAGCTAGAGATGACACAGTGCCAATAGCGAATGTAGCAGCAGCTGCAGGCGTGCTACCACTGTGAATGTGACATGGTGCACACAATGGCGTTGTAACATCTGGTGCACGCAGTGGCGTTTCACGAAGGATAGCAATATACTGCTATTGATACATGTGGTGAATCTGCAGACCAACAATGAATGTGCATGCAAATTGAAACAGTTGTGCCTTCTGAATGCTATAGTGTACTGTAGTACAAGTGTCGCTTGTGTCTGTCGCGTTGGTGTCTTTCTGTGTACGTATTTCTGTGCTGCACTGCTCCAAACGTGTCGGTGTCATAAAACCACTGAACTTCAAATTTGAAGTTTGTTTCTTGGATTGTGCCTCGTG
>AXNI01018636.1:0-12578 GCA_000498555.1 Heterococcus sp. DN1 | reverse complement strand
GTTCACCAGTATGCGAGCTTAGCAATCACATTGTCTAGCTGGCAGAAATTGCAGATCTATGCATATACTTCAGAATGCACATCCTTGCCTAGTTTGCTAACCATAGTGTGCTTATGCGCGGTCCTGCTGCCATCTGCTTACAAAACTCTGCTACCTGCTGCAAGCAGCTGCTCCTCCGCCCTCTGGCGACATTGGCTCCCCTCTGCAGCTGCTGCAGGGGGACTTCAGCAGCGGCGACCAGGAGATCAGGCTGCATGCAATCAAGAGGGCGAGACTTGTAGCAGAGGTCATGGGCCCTGAGGCTACGAGAGAGGAGCTGCTGCCGTTTCTGAGCTCTATCATCGACGACGATGACGAAGTGCTGCTAGCACTGGCTGAGCAGCTGGGGAAGTTTGTGCCTCTCGTTGGGGGCCCTACGCATGCTGCACTGCTGCTGCCATGGTGAGCAGCCTGCTGAGTATTGAAACTCCAAATCGCGTTCGCTATGCAGTATTGCTACCTGCACAGTTCATCATTACAGCAAGCACTCTGTGCACAGGCGCTTGAGCCAGCGATGGTGTAGTATCACCCTTACCTACTCAGAGTAGCTGTTCGTGCTGTGGCTTGCACACAGTGCCGCGTACATGCGAGCTGCAGTTGACAGTGCTTGCGTCACGCCTGCTGCTGCTGCCCTGCTTGCAGCTTGGAGAACCTGGCAGGCGTAGATGAAACAGTTGTGCGTGACAAAGCAGTTGAGTCTACCTGCGAAGTGCTGAAAGCATCACAGGGGTGCTCAGAGCCTGCAGCAGCAATGGTGAGTCACTCATACTGTCATGCCCCAACACTTGTTTGTCTGCAGCCGTAAACATACAATGACTGTGCTGCGGGGGGCCCAAATCATCTTGCACAAGCAAGCTAGTAGCACTTTATCATAGCACCGCAGTGTAGCACACAGCTGCATGCTATGTCGTGAGCAGTAAGCACACATGTCTTGTACTGCAGACTCGAGTTCCGATTAGATGCACGCTGTGCACCTTCTACTGCAGCACTGAAGTGCATATGAGCTTGATGACTCCTGCACGGCAAGTGTCACTACTGACGCTAAGTTGTTGCTGTGGCTCTACTGCTGTGCTGCTGTAACTACTTGATGTTCCTGTACAGGTCAAAAAGCTCAGTGCAGGTGACTGGTTCACTAGCCGTGTGAGCGCCTGTGGCCTGTACGCTGCTGCCTATAGAGTTGCTGCAACAGCTGAGGGTAAACAGGCACTAAGAGCTCAGTTTGAGCAGTTGGCCAAAGACGACACACCTATGGTATGTATATAATATCATAATGTATACATTTGATGATACTAGTGTCATCAATTACAATGTTGCTATTGCGAGCAAGTTGTATCTGTATCGCAGCATCTGTGCCACAGTGCAGCGCGCGTAGCGTACTACTATGTTAGCGGTAGGTAGTATGCGTACACCGGTTTGTGAAGAGATGAGCTCTGCGTACTGGTCTGTTGCTGTATGCAGCAATGGCTGTCTGCTCTGCAGCAATGTTGAGCGCCATTGAAGCAGCTTGATGCAGCATACTGCTCTGACTCACAGCAGCTACCATCACTGTGTGTGAATGCATTGTTAACTGTCACAACAACAACCACTGCAACAGGTGAGGAGAGCAGCAGCAGCACACATAGGTGCATTTGCTGAAGTGCTAGAGGGAGATGCACTAGTACAAGAGCTGCTGCCTATCTTTACATCACTTGCTGCTGATGAGCAGGACAGTGTTAGACTACTAGCTGTTGAACAGGTAAGATGCTTTGCCATGGTTTTGTGTTCAGCGTAGAACAGTGAAACACGTCGTAGAGCAGTATTATGCTTGTGCTTGTATAGACACAATCACCAAAGATGACAGATACAGTCTCAACTTGTGCAAAAGTACTACTACTGGCTGTGTAGCCAAGGGGTCATGATGTCAGACTAGGCGTCGCCTTGACACGAGTGTTCGCGGCACAGTAGCTGCAATATAACGGTAGTACTAACAGTATGCGCACATGAACTGATGTGTGCACCACTGGTTTAGTGATGCTTACGTGCATGTGTACGTGTGTGCATGTTTGTGTCATCACAACAGGCAGCAGCAGTAGCAAAAGCGCTACATGGCCTAAGCAGAGGTGCAGATGCTAGTACACTAGTAGTACCACTGTTCAGAAAAGCTGCTGAGGACAGGTCGTGGAGAGTTAGGCACAGCGTTGCTAAGGTAACATTACTACTACTGCTACTGCCACGTTAACAGCACACTCACTACTACTGATGGCACACTGAGCTGCAGTGTAGTATTACACAGTCCGCGGTCCTATAACATTATGCTGCTGTGTACACAGTGCTTAATAGATCAGAGTCAGACGTACTGTTGCTGAGCTGCACGCTTACGTAGCAGTAGTAGCAGCAGTAGTGACAGCAGCCCGCCAGTGATAGTAGTTTGCATTCGCTTGCTACTGTGATACTAGTGGTACCAGTCCTGCGTGCTGTTTAATGATTGATTGATGCTCTCGAAAGTTTGCACAAACTAACTGCAAGTCTCTGTCATGTACTGCACTGTATGTCTCATCTAAATCATACACTAGGGCTTTCCTGCAATGGCTAGAGCAGTTGGCGGTGCGGTGTTTGCACGGTAAGCTCACTTCTCCTCTCATAACACACAGTTCATAATGCCACAGCTCTTGCATGCATCGCTTGCACCGTTTAACATCCTGTTCACACACTTTCAGCGCTACCTAGATTGAGCTACTGCTGTAGTTGTTGGCTCTGTCCTCTATACTGTGCACTGCATGCTACCTGCTGCATGCGCTGAGCACACTCTACTACGCTCTGTGATTCAACAACACTGCAGAGAGCTCGTAACGCCATTAACAGCACTGCTGCAAGACCCTGAGACAGAAGTTAGATCAGCAGCTCTCAAGGGTGTTGACTGCTATGTGGAGCTCATTGGCGCTGATGGCTTTGCTGCCCAGGTCAGTCATTGGTTGTGTGTTTCTTTGTGCTTTACATACGCTGCAGTGCTACAAGTGCTCTGCTCACAGTGCCAAGCACGCATTGGCGTTGAAGTAGAGGTAGTGCAGCAACTGGCGTGACTGCTGTGATGATGTGCTGCTTCTGCATGCACAGCAGCAGTAGCGGTAGGGTTGCATACTGCAGTACTTTACACTGGTCATTAATGCACTGCTCTACCACATTACCACTCACACTGCTGCACCGCTTTGCTTCCAATTACTACACTACTTCACAACTGCCTACAGATCATGCCGTATGTGACAGCACTGACGCAGGACTTGAGCTTACCAGTACGTGCTGCACTGAGTGATACATGCATGGCACTGAGCCCTAAGCTAGGCCAAGAGCACACTGTAAGGAGTGTACTGCCTATGCTACAGCACTTTCTCAGAGATGAGAGCTCAGAGGTATGTATTCATTGTTGTGCTTCAGCATCAATACACCCTAGTGCTTCATCAGTTGCGCTGCAGGAAACAGCCTACGCGCTGTGTAGACTCCAAGCGGCGGTGGCAGCACAGCTGTATAGGTAGCCATGCTTCCATCTCTGGAGCAGTCACTGCACTGTGTGTTGTGTCAAACGCTTCGCTTGCGCGCTAAGACATGAACATGGTTATGTAACTATGTGTGTGCTGCACTATGCTTTCATGTGAGCAGGTCCGGCTGCACATACTGACCAAGCTAGAAGCGCTTGCAGACTGGCTGCCAGCTATCGCTGATCAGGTAATGTACACCAACAACACACTACTGAACACATCACTACCACTTCATATCATACACAAGCAGTGGCTTGCGTAATGCATCATGTTCGCAAGGTTAAAAGCGCACCTGTGCTAGCCGTTACTGCTGCCACTGTTATTGCCATTTGGGTCTATGGCTTTATAAGGCTCACCCTGTGCTGTTTACAACACTGCTGCATCATTAACTCCACACACAACAGCTGCTGCCACTTGTTGTAGAGCTTGGGCATGACAACATATGGCGTGTAAGACGTGCTGTTATGGCTAGTGTGCCACTGCTTGCTGAGCGCATGGGAGTGCAGTACTTTGAAGACTACCTGCTAGAGATGTACATGCAGGTCAGTTACTCAGTAACGGTCGGAAGGTGTAACTGTCACTTCTGTAACGACCTTCTAAGGCTGCATCGATGGTGTCACCTACTATGCTGCTGCTGACTGCTATGATGCTGCAAAGCGATAGTAATTAGAGCAATCTTTGCGCTAAACTGTACGCGCGCATGGTCTGCATACACGCATTTGAGCAGCACTAGAAGTGTGTTGTTTTTAGCGCGTGCAAAGCGATAGCGCACAAATCCAAGACTTTACTGCTTTACACTGATGCGTTTGCGTGTGTCGTTGCTGCGAACTGCAGGCGTATCAAGACAGCGTCTGCGAGGTCAGAGTAGGCGCTAGTCAAGGCCTGCAGAGGCTGTGCAGGGTGAGTCAGCATTAAAGTTCAAGTAGAAGCACTTATTACTGATTAGATTCAGTGCTGCTGACAGACCAGCAGTCGTGTTTACCTTCGGTCATGCTGGTGTGTATGCACTCCCGCACACTCTGCTGCAACTCTGTACCAACAGTGACCCAGATGCTACTATCGCAGCTGCTGCTACTGCGTTGTTATTGTGGTGCTTACATACCTCTCACTACTCATAACACTCTCTACACTTTTCACAACAGGTGTGCGGCAGTGATTGGATGTGTGAGAAGCTAGTGCCACGTATGCGTGCTCTCTATGCAAACGCTACCTTCTACCTGCACCGCATCACAGTGCTCAGCAGTATTAAGAGCCTGCTCATGGAGGGAGGCCTTGCTGGTCCTACTCTTGCTAATGAGGTATGGTGATACGCTCTTTTGTATACTGCACACAGCTGTTCAGGCTGCTAGCTATGTGCTGGTGTGCACTGCCTACTCTTGCCAATGACGTATGGCCACACAAGTGCGTGCAGCGTGCAGTGTACACCACCTACTACTATTGTGCAGTATCTCATGTTGTTTGTTGTCTTGTTGAATCTGCAGCTCTTGGTAGTAGCTTGGCTTATCAGTGTGCACCCTTGGAAGTTCTTTGCGCATACGTCGCAGTGTGCCATGTTGAGAGTGCTTGACAGTTGTGCTGCTGTTGCGTTTGTGTACTGTGCAACACACAGGTGATTGACCTAATGCTGCAGGGAGCACGTGATGCTATACCTAATGTGCGCTTCACTGCTGCACGAGCGCTGCAAGAGATGGCCCCTTACATTGATGAAACTACACTGCAGGGTCAGGTCAGTAACATGTTATCACATACTCTGCAACTGATAGTATTACACAGCTATGCTATAACAGTACACAGCGCGTAGTGCCCTCCTGTGCTGCTCAAATGCCATCAAAGCTTGCTGCATGCAGTAGCTTATTGTCGTGCTGGTCGTCGTTCGTGTCAGTTTGCAATCTAGCAGCTCTGAAACAGCGGGAATTTTCTACTGAAGTTCATCATACTGACATGTATCTGTGCATGTGTATGCTGTACTGCACACAGGTGAAGCCATGCTTGTCAGAGATGGCTGAGAGTGACCCAGACAGCGATGTCAAGTTCTTTGCTGTGCAGGCTCTGCAAGCAATGCCTTAAGGTGCTACTGCTGCTACTACTAGACTACGCGTAGTGTCAGCACTAGCACTAGCAGCAGTGGCGGCGGCGCTATGCATCCAACGCTGCACGCACACACACACCCTCTATCACCGAAACGCCTCTTTCACCCGCTTGGCCTGCTCCGCGGCTAGCACGACAGCAGCACTCGCAGATAAACACGCGCTCGAGTTCGCGGCGCGCTCGAGTTCGCGGTTGAGCGTGTCATGACTAGCTGCAGCAGCGCGTTGCTTACAGTAGACAGTGTCAGTAGTGCTGCTGCTGCTATGCTCTCTGTCAGTGTGTGTGCTTTATGTGGTGTATGTAGTGGTCACCATGAAAGCACAGTCAGTCTACACTGGCAATCGTAAGCGGGGGAAGTGCGTGTGTTTGAGGGGGGGGTGCCATGTTAGGCAATTGAAAGAGGAGCATGCACGCATAGTCAAATACAACGTGATTATTCATGCATCAGTGTGGACATGCAGATCGTCTTGCACGTGTGTGCTCGTAAGGTGCTGCTGTTGCTGCCACACCGTGTGCCAGGGATCGGAGCTGGAGCACACAGCAACCGCCACATGTTCAACTACTTGAACATTTAATTTTTGCCTTGCCTTGGCCAATTGGATCGTATCACACAGCAGTCTGAGAGTATGCGAGTGCTTGTAGCTGTGAAAAGAGTCGTTGACTATGCAGTCAAGGTCCGAGTGCGACCTGACAAGACAGGTGCCTTCAAAATCCTGACACAACCTTTTGTGCCAGCTTCAACGTTGTCTCACACACTCTCTATCCTCTGCTGCTGCTGTAACAACAGCCGTGGAGCTGCAGAATGTCAAGATGTCGATGAATCCGTTCTGTGAGAACGCAATGGAAGAGGCAGTGACGCTGAAAGAGGGCAAGTTTGCCTCAGAGATCATTGCAGTGTCCATTGGCCCCAAGCAAGCGCAGGAGACGCTGAGAGCTGCACTAGCAATGGGAGCTGACAAGGGCGTGCATGTTCTGACAGACTTGCGCACAGATCAAGAGCTGCAGCCACTCGCAGTCGCCAAGCTGCTGAGAGCTGTTGTAGACGAGGTAGGCAGTGAAGCAGTGTGCACAGGCTCGTACTGTGATATTGAAGTAGATAGCGTGTCACTCGACATGGTTGACTGGATCTCGTCTGACTCACACTGCCGCGTTAAACTTCTGCTGCTGCACTGCAGGTGAAGCCTGATCTAGTGCTGATGGGCAAGCAAGCCATTGATGGCGACAACTGTCAAACAGGTCAGTTTGATCAGCGCACTGTGAAATTTCGATCACGCTGCTGGCAGCCTCACGTTTGCGTACTCTGATGGAGCCAACGCCGTACATCATTGAAGCACACTTCTGCTATTTATTTGGATTAAGAACAAGCTCATTGTGTGCTGCGCTGAAAGCGTGCACTGATGAGCGCATTGTGGTTGCTATCTGTTATATGCAGGACCAATGTTGGCGGGGCTGCTAGGCTGGCCGCAGGCAACATTTGCTGCGAAAGTGGATGTAGACAAAGCAGCCAAAAAGCTGACAGTTGAGAGAGAAACTGACACTGGCACACAGAAGCTTGCACTGGTGAGTACCTGCTCGCTGCAGAGCCTAATTAGTAGAACATGCTTGTGATGCTCAGCGTGCTTGCACTATCAAAAGCAGAAAGCAATAGCTAGCAGCATCGTGCAGTGTGCGTACAGTTTGAAGCGCTGCAGGAGTAGCTTGCTATATCCTTGCACACGTACTGCAACTAACAGTACTAGCTGTCTTATAGAGGCATCCTTCCTGCCAAGACACACATACACTGACAATGCGGTGTGTTGCTGTATGTCATACTCAAATTTATGCGAAAAAATGCAGAGCTTGCCAGCAGTAGTGACAGCAGACTTGAGGCTGAACACACCTCGCTACGCCACGCTGCCTAACATCATGAAGGCTAAAAAGAAGCCTATTGACAGCAAGGACGCTACAGCGCTGCTGAGTGCAGCTGAGCTAGCACCACGTAACAGTGTAACGCAGGTAGTTGATCCTCCACCTCGCAAATCAGGGGCCTTTGTAGAGTCTGTCGATGAGCTAGTGGCCAAGCTCAAGGCTGATGGCGTCGTCTAGCTGCTGATGGAGTGCGTGTGCACAGTACTACAGCGCTCAGCAGCAGCAGTGTGTTGAGCAGCCAGCAGCAGTAGTAGCAGTAGTTGTTGTACTGGTGGTGTAAGTGTGTGCTGGTATACAGTTGGCTGCTGCTATTGCAGTGCAGTGGCAGTACCAGTAGCAACAGCAGCTTCAGTGACGCTGCTGCAGCTGCAGCTGCGATGCAGTCCTACTGCTGGTGACTCATCAATGTGACAGAACACAGTGACTCTACGCTGCAGCAGTTGGTCAGCTACAGCAGTTGTTGGTACCAGTTTTGAGTGTTCAGGGGAGTGGGGTGTCGGGGCGAAATGGCACATGTATTCCTTTTTTTGGCGCACAAGAACAGGCCAGTAGCAGTGAGCAGTGACAGTGTGATAGCAGCACAGAGAGCAACAGTTTGAGCGAAAACAAGCGAGCGCACAACACATAGCACACGTGCGCACACAGTGAGGTGGCCACAGTTTTGATCCTTCAGTCAGTAGTAGTAGCAGCTCCACGCGGTACGCGCTGCTGCATGTGCATAACGGTTACATGAACACACACAAACTACTAGTGCAGACGTTGTTGTTGTCTGATGACGTGTCTACGCCTTTGTTCAACAGTTGACAGATCATGTTGCATAAGCGCGCCTTGTTGTGCATGTGTATCGACTTTAATTGAGTGCAACAGCAGCTGAATCATAGAAAAGCAGTACGCACAGTGACAGTATCAAAGCAGGCAAACACACAGCGACACTGATTTCGTATGCTAATGCAGCATGAATGTGTCTACCACAGTGGTGTGTATTATCAGTAGTAGTGATTAGTAGTAGTGATTGTAGTAGCTCTCAACTGATACAACAAGTAGTGTAAGATATACAAACTCTGTGTTAACTCTCTGCACCAGCTGCTGCGGCAGTAGTCGGTGACTACGAGTGATGCTCGCATGCAACAGCGGAGTGCGTTCACTGCTGCAGCTTGCTACCTACCAGTAGCGTACATATGCAATTGCTGCGATACACAATACTTCATGAAGTGTTTCTCGTAGCACATGTCAGCACACCTATGCCTCAGCGACAGCTGCATGCAGCTGCTACTGCTACTGTTGCTGTCGCAGCGAGCACCTAAGCGCACTCGCAGAGGCGATGCCACAGTGCTGCCCATCACATCACCAACTAAGCAGACACACTATCATAGCCGCATACACTGCGCATACAGTCACACCAGTAGGCACTGCCACTGACTGCTGCTGCAGTTGAGATGGAGAGAGAGAGAGAGAACCTGCTGCGCCTAATCTTGCTTAACAACACAATCAATCAGTACCAATAGTAGTAGCATCAGCAGCAGCTGCAGTTGCTGCGTAGCTGCAGTAGTAGTAGTACAACACCTCACACCCCCCCAGGGACCCCCTAAACTTGCTCCAACGGTTCACAATAGTTTTAAAAAGCTGCTTCCCGCTTCCTACTGCGCTCAGGGGTGCCCCCCTCCATATTGATCATAGCAGCAGTCCTAGGCGTTGGCAGAGGGGTAAAGTCCTCAGCAGCAGTTGTAGCAGGAGAGATAGCGTGCCCATTGTGGTGCGCGTCACCACTGGTAGTACTGTTATTGCCAGCACCTGTGCCCCCTGTCGACTGGTCATTATAGCTCATCGGGTCAGGCTTGACCCACAGCTCAGGGCTCAGCGGTGGGAAGGTGTTCATAGGGGTGCTTGGCAGCTCCTGCAGCGCTGGCACATTGCCGTTGGTGCACTTGATAGCGCTGCGTGCCTCTCTCCTGCTTCGTAAGAAGCCGTACAGCACCATGCGCGGTGGGCCGCTCACCATGACCCAGATGAAGAAGGTCCACAGCAGCGAGAAGTACAGCAGCCCTACATTGTAGCCTGTGGTCCAGGGGATAGTGATCCAGCCATAGCCAGCAGCCATCTCCAGGCAGCCTTTCAGCATGGCACTGCCACTGAACAGGTAGACGAAGAGGTGGGGGGCTGCGTGGTGCAGGTTGGCTCCCAGGTCAAAGGATACATCCTATTTTGTAGATAGTTATAGATAGTGGTAGTAGTAGTGTGCAGCAGTAGTAGTGTATGTTAGTGCTGTGCATTGTGCTGTACAAGTGTGCAATGTACGGCGCACTGCTAGCAGCGGTAGTAGCTAGCAGCAGTAGTAGCAGTTGCAGCAGTGTGCAGTAGCAGTGTTAACTAGTGCTGTGCTTAGTGCTATACTGCTTTGTGGTATACAGCATGACACCAGTAGTCGTGCAAAAGATAGCGCTCAACACTAGTCGCTTACTGGTAGCCTCACTAGCACAATCAATATATCGTGTAACTACTGTATGCGCTCAGTGCCACGTCATACTGCACAGTGTACACTGAGACGTTAACGCAGCCATACACTACTGCACACTGGTGACTGCAAGCATGCAGCAGTAAGTGGCGCTCCAGTAGTAGTGCAACTGACAGCAGTAGCAGTATGCCTGCACGCACCTTGTTAGTGACTGCAAAGCCCATCTCAAAGCCCAGGAAGCCAATCATTATAGCCCTGATCAGAGTCATAAACACAGTGAAGTTGTCCTGCAAAGCACGCATGTAGTCACGCCTGCTGAGCCTCCAGCCAGCGAGGTACTGCATGAGCATCATGAGCACTACGCTGCTGCCTCCAATGACCAGGTACTGCTCAAAAGACGTTGGCCCAAAGCTGATGGGAGCTCCTGCCAGGATAGTGCTGTACATGATGATGCCCATGAAGACAACAGGGATGATGTAGACGATGCCTACAGTGCTGAAGAAGTACAGCCAGCGGGCTCTGTAGGGCAGCCCCTTGATGAACAGAGGGCACCCTGCTAGCACAATCTGGATAGCACCGACTGCCCACCTCAGCCTCTGTTGTTGTTGGTGTCAGTGCGTGCGATGCGGCAAGCAGTAGTATCAATACAGTAGTGTCAGTTAACGATAGCAGTGGCAGTAGTGCGCGCGCTAGTGATAAGGGTATCGTAAGCTGTGCGGAGCAGTAAATGTGCCTTGTATAGCTGCAGAGTAGGCGCTGTGTTGCTGTGTTGCCTACTGCTGCTGTTGTGTCACTACTGCAGCTGCACTGTAGCACTGGTCGCAGCAGTTGCGGACATACAGCAGCTCTGTACACTGCGATGCTGCTGAATGCTACTGCTGCAGCCACAGCACAATGAAAACTGCTCGTAGCTGTAGATACACTACGCTGCAGTCCTGAGCAGCAGTGAGCACACTTCACAGTGTCGAAGCTGCTGCTGGTATACTGTATGCTGCCCAAATCAAGTGCATTGTAAGCACACCAAGCACAACACTTACAGTTCAACTGCACTTATACTGCTTCTTAGAATGAACACTGGCTATACTAGAGCACAGTAGAACACTGCCGATACCCAAAGTATTGGTTGCTTGCTTGTACACATACACACACTGTATAGATTACACACTCACACACCTGCACCATGAAGGCATCCAGCTCCTTAGGGCTGACGCCACGTGTCATCCTCTGCAGGAAGTACTTGCAGACAAAGCCGTTGGCACACAGGTTCAGTGATGTCTTGAAGTCCTCAGTGATAGACCCTGTACTGAAGCCGCCCACCTTCTCAAGTGCGTACCTGCGTAGGCAGTAGTTGTTGCGAATGGAAACGAGTCGGCAGTTCGGCGGTGTCAGCACTGTGTGTATCGGATGCTAGCTAGCACAACGTTAGCACAAAGATCAGTATAGCTTTCGTGCTAAAAGCTGCAGCTGCAAACACTACACCAATAGTAGAAGTTGAACCACTGCTGGTGTGCTAAAGCTACTATGCACGCACTGGACCAGCTCCTCGTGTACTCATCGACACACTACACACACACTACGCACACAGCGCACAGGAAACAGCGCACAGCATATGAACATAAACACATAACAGTACGCACCTGTTGAAAGTGACGCCAGTGCCGCAGCATGGTGTGCAGCCTGTGCCATCCCAGCCACTCATCAGGCACTCATAGAAGAAGCCATAAGACTGTGTGAGCAGTCAAGTTACAACAAGAACACATGGTAGCATTGATATCAGCTATATGTAGTACTGCAGTAGCGGTGATCTGCGTACACTGTGATGTGTCACTACGAATGGTGGCACGCATAGCAGCCTTTAAGCACACCGTCAAAGGGTGCAGCACGTCCTTGCGCGAGAGAAAATAGAGAAGGGGGCAAAAAAAACCAAAAAGTGTAATTTTTTTGACCCCTCACACTGACTGTTGACTGTGTGACTGACTGCGCAACGGTTGCGTAGAGACTGACCTGTCCTAATAGATCGTGGCTGTCTAGGTTGTAGAAGGCCTGAGGGGTCTGCAGCAGGCCAACAGTCATGTCCAGCTGTGCACGAACTGCAGGCTTGCCTGCCGGGTCCAGGCCTCCTTCATCGACTGGTCCGCGCCGTTCTCCTCCTGCAGCGTCCAGCGGCAGCTTCTTGAAGAAGAAGGGTGCCACTGTGCGGGCCATGCAGGGCTCTGGCAGCATGTCGCAGTCTAGGATGATGATGAGCTGCCCGCTGCTGCCCTCCTGCAGGATGCAGTTGTTCAGGTTGCCTGCCTTAGCGTGGTGAGGCACCCCTGGGATCTTAGTGCGGGCTATGTAGCGCGTCTTCATGGCGCCCCTGCGTGTTGTTGTGGCGTGTAAAGACAAGTTGTGAGAGTGTAAACAGTAGCAGCAGTTGTGGGTAAGTGCCTAGCAGTGAAGCGAGTGTACTGTGTGTGCACGGCACAGTTTAGGACGCATGCTATTGTAGCCTTGCATGAAACGCTCTGACACTGCTACGCAGCTAGCTCCTGCAACTACTTTGACTGCCACAGTGTGCGCAGCAGCATACTGCGAGA